>JAQIWQ010000732.1:0-14216 GCA_034695825.1 Folsomia inoculata
GTGTAAAATTTTACTTGGGTCCCTTGAGAGGGTAGATGTTGATCTTAGTTAAGAGGTTTTCCCTATTACTTGATTATGTTGGTTTTGTATTACAAATGAGTTTTCTTTTTTATCAATAAAGTATTCATCTACTAGTTATATACCTGTGGAAATCTGAGCTAGGAGTTGATGGATTGACCATTGATCCGCCCAAGAATGGATCTATTTCGACTCCGTCTTCCATTTGCTAAAATCAGAAAATGACGATATAATACAAATTCATAAACCCGAAAATCTCATGCTTTCATAAAGCTACCTGAAGTCTATTTTGTTGCCGTAATCGAGCCTGCTCTTTTTCCATCTGCAATACGTTTAATGGTAATAAGTAAAGTTAAAATCATAAAAGTTTTCATGCAACTTGCTGAACATACTTGCTGCATAATTTCTTGCTGACGAAGTTTTAATCGCTCTCTTTCCAATTGAAGTTGTTGCAGTCTAGCTTCCTGCTGCCTGGAAAGCTGAATGCTGGTATTGTTAAGGGACGTCGCTCCTCCCAGTGCCGCGGATTGTGCAGCGGCATTCGAACTTGCCGCGGACGCGGCTGCTGCCGCAGCGCTGGCTTGTGCAAGAGCTGCCGCATTTATTTGCTGCTGCAATACTTGAGGACGTTGGAGATGTACGGCTGCAAAATTCAATAAAATGCATAAAATATAATGTAATACATCGAGTTGCATATGCCATAAAAATGAATGACGACTTATGTTAACATCAAAATATTTATAACTGAATGCCTATTTATAATTAGGGACGAAAATCAAGTAACAATTCTCAAATACTCATAATAATAACCTTGGACAAACAACAATCAAATTTAGTGCTGGCTAAATTATTTTGATTGCTACTTGCAAAGTCAAACGTTTAATGCCTTATGAACTTCCTACAAAAGTCTTGATACGTAATTAATAATACGCAACGCACTTGTTTGATTCAGAATTTACATTGTTTTACATTGTTTTAATATACCGTAACAATTTCTACTTCAGAAGATTAAATATTATGGTTACGTCAGCTTGATTTAACTGAATGAAGAATTACTTTGCTGACATTAGCGAAATAGAAGTTGTGGCAGAGATGTGTCTGTAAATTTCCATCCTAGCTAAATACCCATCTAATGATGCTTGTAATTTTACAAGAGTTAAGGAACACATACGTTGTTCAATAAATTCATAAAATAACCTATACATCATAATGCTATCGTATTAAGGTCATGCATAAAAATCAGCTTACGAATTCGAGGATCGAACCAAGACGTTGTTCGATTGACATGGTCAATAAAGTAAATTTCTCCCTCTGGAGTGATTGCTTGTTCCCACGCATCTGGTAGGGGACCCACGGCTGACCCCACAGCTTGTATCACATTTGCAGACATTTGGGATGAAAGGGAAATTGGACCAGCTCCACCAGATCCGTTCCCAACAGCAGCCAAAATCTGCTGATTTTGTGCTTTTCGTGGGTCTTCCCATGTTGTACTTCTTGTGATATGGCTAAAGAAAAGAATATTAACAATACTCGTTAGCAAAACTATTAAATCTGCTGCTTTACTTTACTAGAGCTAAACGCGTAATTATCATCGTGTTGATGCATACAGAATTCATGCATGCAAACAAATACTGTACATTCGCAAATAAACATTTAATCAGTTCATTGGTTCTTTAATAAATGAACCTTGCTCTTCATCTTTTATCTACAAGATCTCAGTCCAATCTTTTAATCCAGCTCTTCGTCTTTCTTAATCCAATATCAAATCCACCACAACCCACGACATGCAACTTATATAAACTCGTCGGTGTTTGACTTTTCTTTTCTTACGTCATCATCACATCACATCCATTTCCTTGCATATTCACCAAACTCTGCTAAACACATTTTGGCATGAAGGAAATCAGATCCGATTCCATAGTAGTGCTGTGTGGTGATGTGATGGTGTGTCTTATGATCTCGCCACAATACCATATACCGTTCATTCGTCGTCGTCGTCGTCGCTGCAGCAAACTCAGCTCGCAATAGCAATGCAATAGCAAAATGCGCTTCAACTCTCATCTGAATCGTAACCCTTTCCTTTAGAAGAAGAGTTGCAAAATTCATTTCATACGCGAGTACAGAGATGAGTCATACAAACCAAAAATAAATACATCTACCTCATTTTCTCTATGATTTTTGGATAACCTTCCTCCACTTTCTCAATGTAAAAACCAAAGTCTCCTCATAGTCGTACTACTTTTCGCCCATCCACAGCAGTGTTTCATTCATGGATGATTTTATGCAACTAAAAGGATGGTTGGACATGAGAAGGGCATTAATACTAGCAGTACCATTATTTACAACCAAACCACGTAAAACAAGCACCGTTATGTTGTGCTATGTTATATATCAACATTTAAGGTGGACATGGCACATAAGTAAAAGAAAGGCAAACACCACATCACATAAACCGAGATTTTGACACTACTTCGACGTAGTTTATGAAAATATGAGACCAGGCCAGGAGAGAAATCAAAATCAAGTAAAAAGACTACTATAATATGTATAGTCAAGAGCCAAACGATGCCATCCACAACATCCATGATCATAGCATGCAGCACGATAACATGCTTATGCAAAACAGGCCAGAATAACCGGCACATTACCCTAGACTAATATTGACTATCATCAACTATTATAAATACTGTAGAAAGAGGAACTTACCTACATGTAGTTAAAATATTATGAGATGCAATCAATGCAATATGGAAATTGAGTTTTAACAGCTATCCTCCATCCATGCCACATAATATATTAGTAAAATCTAAAACCTGGCTTTATTATGCTTCCTGCCTACCAAAAGTACTAGCAACATAACACCTCCTCCTTATTAAACAGACAGGAAATCCCGTCTTCTTTACTTATTCAAATCAACATCTTTATTTTTCATTCTGCCCACTTCCTTTATGCTTTATTTTGATTTTATTTCAGCAAACTGGCCTACAAACGCAAAAACACCAGTCCACAAACTCCGTACCGTATTGGATGGAGGTCTTATAAATCCCAATCTTAAATACGTATGCTCTTCGCTAGCACATGTAATATTCACCCGTGACGATGGATAACGGCACTCATGAATGACATGACGATCGATGACGAGACTGACTGACTGACTGACTGACGGACGATGCTAGAGTTTATCTTATATTTTAACTCGAGCTTTAACCACCCACATTGCTCTCATTTTCGGGTGCACTACAAAGTTATATAATTGGTCCAATTTTATTAGTAACCCAAAGCAGTTTTCTGGGGAAACCTTGTGCGAATGTGACTTATATTTATTTAATATACATATGCTTCCGGTTTCTGGGAGTGGGTTGATTATGTGGGTTGGGAGAATACGCACATGTATATATGTAATTGAATGCATCAACCATTGAAGACAAGTCTCAAGGTAATGTCAAACATAAACATTGCATCGTATAATAGATAATCAATCAAGCCAGTCTAACTATTTGCAGTTATTATTACAAAACATTGAATGTGCCATTATTATTCCGTTATAAACATCACCAGGGAACATTACAACTACTTGAAAGAATAAGTTGGAACAAATGTGATGACATTAATGACACTATTCAATTTGATGTGTGAGATTTGAACATTTAGCTGTTCGCACGGACGTATCTTATTAACTTATTGTGGACTCATTTTAACAAAGGTTATTAAAGACTCAATAATAATATGAAATAGGTACATGCAACTTAAAACTCTACTAATTTTTGATGAAACACGAACTGGAAAATAAAGAGATAATAAAATCTATCGCATTCGTATCACATGTCAAAGGTTTTTCTACGCTAATTCGTGCTCACCAATAATATTTCTCCAGCAGTTCTTACGTTACAATTTACAAGCAGAGTGTGTAAGATTTAATACGTTTCACACCTCTTTCGTTCTCACATTAATCGCCAGTTATCATGGGTGGGTGTCCATGCATCATCAAAACTTATCAGTGGCCTCGACTCGTCTGACATTGATTTTGTTGAAACAATTAAATGTGATTCTGATTCTTACGTAAGTAAACCCCAAACTAAGTCCACTAATAACGGCCCGATTATATGTATTATTCTTTATCTAATCTAAATTCATTTGATAATTTTCTCCATCATTGTGACTGCATGCTTTATTCCTAAATTATGAAATTACATACATCCAGTCCTTAAAATGAGGTAACAATTTAACAACATCCAATCAATTACATCATCTATACAATTAGTAGTTGCCAATTACCATTACCATCATCATAAATAAAAATAGGTAGCCAAATCCAACCCACGTAATCAAATGACGCTGAAACATGATAGAAAATGGTATAGTACCACCCAAGTTTGCTGTGAATTAGTTTGCATTTGATTCTGATTTGAATTTAATATCGTGAATGATGGCGTACGTACAAACATCAACGCTATCTTAACAAAAATCCCCCATGAAGTGACGACAACCCAAACACCAAACCATGCTGTTGTTAACTTTTATTGTGTAATGAATGAACTGTCCGATTATGCATTAAATTTAATCATAATGAATAATGACCATTAATAAATGAGTCTCGTTAGAGGCAACTTTAATTTCATTATTATAATAAAAAAGTGTTGAGCAAGTTGAGGGCTGGATTTCATTCCTAATGAATAAATGACATGATGACCATAGATTTGATTTAATATTTTAAACGTAAAGATAACATGACACAATAAGTCAGAGATACATATAATGCAATGAAATAAATAATCCCTACAAATACGACGCGAACAAAGTCCTCTGTAGTTTACTCCACCCTAGTCACTGATAAAACTGTTAACAAACTCCTTGTCGCAAGTAATTTATAGCCAAGTTTCTTATTCATTTGCGTTTATTATGACAAAGCCTCCTTCTGAGACACAAGCACGACTGTTGTATTGCTCTGTTCTTGTTGGTTGCAGATTGTAATTTATAACTTGCAATTGCACCTCGTTTATAAGCTTAATGATGTGGATGTAATTCATTTTATCCAACAATCAAATATGAAGGTAAAGGTAAATGGCAATTTACAAAGGGAATGAATCTTACCTTTGTCTAAATAAAAATAACCTTCAACTGATAAAAGTTCAACGAGATTGGAATCGATACTTAAAAACTGTCATTATCACAAACACCGTAATTTCGACATGAAAAAGAACAGAATTTTTGGCACATTTTTGTGTAATAACTATGCTTTAAGAACAAGTCGCCGTCGTAAGTTTATTTTCATTTAATGAAAGCCGATTGAAAATGAATATATGCCAAGCATTGGTGGGTGTGGACGAGGGATTATTCCAAATTCAGTCCCAATTAATCCAAAATGTTTTTATCCACCACTCAAAAGCTCCCAGGGCGAATATACATTTCGGATCCACCTTAACCTAAAATCCACAATGACAAGAAATCTGAAATCCTATAAAATCCGTGAAGCGTACTCATTTATTTTGATCTAAGGTGGAGTTTTGCAAGTAAATTGGATGTCGTAGAACGTTCCGAATATGAAGATTGTCATATTCACTATCATCATTTATACCAAGATTCAAACAGAGTACGACCGATCACGGACGAAATAAAGTGGATAAGCAATCATACACACACACCGTGGAAAGAGATCGGCGCCAGGAGTCCTCCACCGTAATCAAATCAGGGTTCTGATATCACACGATTAACCACAGTCAGTTTTCAAGTAGTAAATAAATGTCACAAAACGTAAATAGGTATCACCATTTCCTGTCCTCGCCCTCAATGCTCCCCCAACCAAAAATCAATATCAATCCAGATCGACCCGACCTGAACTGTAAAGGAAGGGAAGCAAGGGACAACTAAGAAACGCAGAATATCTATATATACGTATTTTATCTCATTGTAGATGAACTAGTCTCCTCAGCGGATTAAAAATGCTTACAAAACTACTTAATCATTCATAATCATCATGTTCAAACGTCGCTTTTAATCCCCTGTCCTTCCAGTCTTATGAAACATGAGAACAATGAAAAACGACTGAGCAAAGTTGATAAAACTACTGTTTACTAACTTGAGACTTGATTTGATTTCATGAATGGACAACTGACTATATTGACCTGTCCTGCTTGTTGGTTTGATTTAGTTTAGTTATGTTTGGTGCCTTTTCCAACTCATTTATTGTGCTCCGTTGTATGTATTGTGTCTCCATCCTTTTAACTCACCCACTGATATAGATAAAAGAAAATCAAACATTACATTAGTGCTCAGCTCAACTTCAACTAAAAGATAAGTCATCATCATGCACATTGGACCACAACCAGCACTTGAATCATTCATGGGCACGGCATATAATAGAATCGAATAGAAAAGATAGTGACCAGTAGGCAGGCAGTTAAAGAAAGAAAGACTTGTAAATGGGCTTTGTCAAAGAACAAATAAATAACAAAATAGATATGCAAATTACGCGGAGCAATAATGCAAATCTTTATTGGATACCATGCCACAGTAAAGAATAAAAAGTGACACATTATGCTGTTGAATGATTGCAAACATTACAATACACAACAACCCATCCAATAAGAGGAATAGGTTCACTCATTCACTTCACTCATTCATTCATACACCTGGATGGATGGATTAAGATTAGACCAAACCAGACATAAGAACGAATAGAGACGCCATATCACGATATGTATATGATGACTAATATTCATTTCTCAAGAAAATCGTAAAAGGAAATAAGACTTAGTCTCAGTACAGTCAGTAGTTGATTACACATAAATGAAAAACAACTTTACAATAATAAAGGCGAGGGTGGGTGACTAGTGAATGAATGAATGCATGAGCAATCCCTATTCGAAAGATTGAACAACTAGAAGCAAAGACGTCGAATAAAAAGCTAATTAAGTTAATACTTAATATCTTCCGTTAAACAACTGAATTGAACGTTTGCATATTCTTAGTTATGAATGATCTCTAAAAGAAACTCAACTTGCAGACCCATTTGAATGTAAGAATGTATGCATAGAGGTATTTGAATTTTGATGCCATTGTTTTTCTAATGTTGGTAAGTATAGTTATACAAGTTCAAGATTAGTCCCCGTCATAAAATGAAAGGTTTACAGATCAGACCAATGCCATCAGGTTCAACTGACACACGTTAATAATATGAACAAAAGAAGAAAAACAACTGTTAGAGATTCGCAAATCCATTGTATAACAAAACAACCTGCAAAAAAAAGTAACTGATGTATCTCACTTTGTTTTACATTCATCACTGATTAATCAGTCGGAACACCAACACCAACACTGCGGTAGTATGTAATTAATATTAATAATAATTATATAGGATATGGAAGGTATAAATAAGCTGAAGGGAAAAAATCGTCGGGAACAACTATTAAGAAAAAGATTTAGCACTTATCAGTTTCTAAAAAAATGTAATGCATCTTTACTACAGCTCATGCACTTTTGTGTTTGACAAATCAAGTAAGTGCGACGAATAATATAAACGCGTCACTCTTTAGTCAAGCTACTAATACACTAACTGCATGTTATAGAATAGATTGAATATATATAATAGCTATGCTTTGTCAATCTGCAAGCTAAGTCTCATTTCCTGGTTGGACTTTACAGCACATTTGCATATTGATGCCTATGTCTTGGCGTTGGCTTCTTTATTTTATTATCGAGTAATCGAAGGGATAATCATAAACAAAAGAAAACCAATGAATCGTTCAACTTGGCATGTATAATATCCGATGTAATTCATTATTATAAATAAATTCTGATTAGATGGTTCTACAGAATATTGTTTAACTACGCCATCAAACTAGTAGAATTTCCCAAGCCTCATTTTCAAATGAACAGGTTAAATTGAAATGACAATACATAGGGATATGTAATATTTTAATTAAAGGACAACTCATCAGCCTTATTAACTCCGTATATAATCTCATTTTGTATTTTCGTTTACTTGCAAATAAAGACTACAGTTTGAGCTGCATGTTCATCCCATCATTGCATATGTATCTCACTTTCCCGGTGTGTTGTCCGTTTTACACAGAATAAAGCAAATATACGAGACAGGCTGTGGTGCAAAGTGGATGCAAAATGTAAATTTCGAAAGCAATCATCAATGATGTTTTTGCCAAACACTATTAGCCATAGGACACAGATGAAGATGCATCTAACAGCAGTTAGTCAACTCAACCTATTCGTCTCCGTCAATGATCAGAATCAGAGCCAAGCATCACCCATGGACATGGATTCATGAAATGAACTGTGTTGGAGTGTGATACCTAGATCTCTCGTGCCAAACAAGAGTTGAGACGTTGAGAGACAGTTTTAAGAGAGAAACTAAAAAGACAGCAAACAAATTTTGAAACGTGGCCAAAGTAAAGTCAACGGGCGACAAGGGCTAAGAAATATAAAAGTTAGTATGCACGGCATGGTTTGGTTAAGTTTGTTACTTGCAGATTCAGTGCAAAGATAACGTCTTCAACTGAACGAGCAGATGAAATGACGATCATATAATTTGCTCATAATGCAGGAAACCCTTCTTTAAGAAACATGGCTCAGTTCAGTTCAGTAAAATAAAAGTTGTAGTAGTCGGGAGTAGGAATAAAATAGAACTGCAACGGGCGATGATGGCGTCATGCAGAAAGATCAGCAATATTATTACAAGGTGCACATTTAATCTCCTAATACAAAACTACATACAACCAACTTTGTAAGTACTATTAAGGAACCATCCATGAAACTGCAGAGCATGCAATACATATACATATTTTTTTAGCAAGTCTCAGATTTTGTCTTATAGTAATCAGAGATATGATTTCATAATTGTTCATAACAGGACTTTGTTACTAATACTCGATTCGAATTCAATCCGACATTGAGATACGTTGCGAAGAAAGTCCTTCGAATGAATTGAGCGAATGATGGAGTGAGTCAACTTCAAGTTGCATTATACAAAAGTTTGCAGGGCTGAAGGAATATGATGATAACGTTAGTAAAATGATGATGCAGATGCCTTCTTCCACTTGTTTTATACTTTCGACTGTTGTTTGCCACTGTGGTAATGGAAAAGCTGAGTTAACTCTTTCTCAGCTAAAAAAACACTTTTCCATTGTTATAAAACCGACCACATTGTTAGTTGCATATATGTACAAATGTTTTATATACGAAACAATAAGTGAGTTAGCGATATGTAAAAAGTCCTCCTGAATCAAACCACGCAATGTAGTGTGTAATGGTCATATGAAGCAAAGAACGGGAGTTTCATGTTAAACGCCCAATCCAACTCCACTATGTAACTCTTTTACTTTTACCAAACATGAATTTTTAAGGTTGAACCAACACGAACCCACCACAATACAAAATGCAATGGTAATGTATTTCTCCCATTAAAGTAAAACTAACCAAAACTACTGTATCGTCACCATGAAATGAAGCACATCTTCAGTCTATTCAACAGATTTAAAAGGTTGGAAGTAGTATGTAATATAAGAGATTTGTATATAAAAACTACACAACCAACTAAAAACTACGGGATACGGTATTCAATAATGGCCTGGACTCGTATGTAGTATAATGACTTGACTTTGACTCCTACTTTTTCTACCCACCTTCTCGCTTGAGTACTAAAGCCAGGTTCATCTAGAGTTTAAGTTAAAGAAATAAGAAAGACCAACAAAACATCATCATAATAATATATACGTAATATGATTCCGTTGGACACAAACCAAACTAGTATTCAGGTAGAAAGAATTATTAAGCCTAAACTACTACCTACATCGAAACTACATCCACTAACTGACACTGCACACCTCTGCTGTACTCCTGCTGCGGTGAGAAAGAAAAGAACGGTCTTTCTTGGCGTTGGTCTTGGTCCTGGTGCTGTAGGCTACCCAAGACAAAGGCAAGTCTCAACTTTATTCAAGTCAGGCTCAAGAAAAGAACAAACTCATGCACTAAGCAAGCAAGAAGCCAGTAATATAACATAATAACATAAGCAACAACTTGAAGAGATTCAACCCTCTCAACTCACAAATCCAAACCAAACCAACTCTGAGTAAGTATGGCCAAAAAAACCCAGACCAGGTAAGAAGAAAGCGTCAAGAATACAAGAAGTAAAGGTATACACAGGACTTTATCCCCTCGGGTAATATAAATACACCATCCATCCTCACATCATCACACTTACATGAGAGATAGATAGACAGACTTCACTTGCATTGTATGCTTGGCCTGCCTAAAGAAACAACATTTAAGACCACTACGACGACCATTGCGGAATAGCGTAGTAAACTAAAAGTTATCCATCCGATCCCCTTCCCTTAAGTTAAACTCGATTGACGACAATCGTCATCAACCAACATGAAGGCAAAAGCCTCTACCATTAACAGTGCATATGCACGGTTTTGCGTTGGTGTGTGGAGCTTTTGTCCATTATCCGAATAACAACAACTATGGCCTTGAATATGTAATGGAGAAGTAAAAGCAAAGTAGTAAAAACTCTTTTGAAACTGAGAAATCCTCCGACAATATATCATACAACCAATGCCAATAAATTCGTGTCTACGTCGTAGCCTGGAAAAATTATGTGACAGCCATAAACTATTCGAACCAAAATATGTAATGGGGTTATTATAGCCCTTCCTTTCGAATACAACTAAAATGAGACAAAAAAGATTATTGGTACTTACTTGATGAAGTAAATTTGGCCTTCTGGAGTACAAGCTTGTTCCCATCCTGGAGGTAACGGGTCATCTGAAAGGTTGGATGCACTTCCTGACTGAGAAAGTGAAAGTCCGGGTAGACCTTGTGCGACTGAATAAGTTTGTTCCAAAGAAGCTGGAGAACTATGTGCTCGAGAATGATTTGCTCCTCCAACAGTACTCAGGGGACTTCTTCTATATTCATTTAAAACAAGGAACCAATTTATTAGTGTGTTTATGTATAACACTCGTCATTCATTATGTTATTACATACCTTATCGGGTTGAGTGTCGAATCAACCGAATTTTCTCTAGAATGATTCACACTACAAGATGGGGACTTTGATCCAATTGAGGGTGGATTAAAAAATGAATCAGGTAACTTTCGTAACCTGAAAGGCACTTGTTTTGGGCGTCGATTTGCATTTGGTTGAAGCACTTGATTAAAAATAAAGAAAACGAATTAGATCATTGCACTGTCAGGATCAATGCCAACAAGTGTTAATGAAAAAATGCTTGAAGCTCTTGATAAGACATGGAGTTAAGGTTTGCTTAAGACTCAAGAGGGGTTAAGGTTTCGTTAAGATTTTCATTATAATAAATTTCACTCACCTTGATCAAAAAGTGCTTGAAGCTCCGAGTCCGAATCACCCCGGATATGAATGACTTGGTTTTTATGTGATTGTCCATTTGGGAGCCCACCCCCAACACCACCCCCACTTCCACCTGTTGCCATATTATTATCCCACTCTTGTTTAGTATCCCCTTCTTTTGTTTTCCACTCTACACACACTTCATTGCACAATTTCCCTGATATGTAGTAATGCAGAATCTATACTGCTCCGATTTGCTTTCACATCACTCTCTCTCACTCTGCAGTCTCAATTTCCTCAATGAGTAAGTAGTAGTCAAATGAGTAGATGAGGGCACTTGGTTTTGGGTCACAAAACAAAAAAGTCCTAATTATTGCAGAACGAGTTAAAGAATACAAGTAGTTAGTTAGTACAAGTAAGTAGTATAATTTACGATACTCTTTGCACAATTATGGGCGGACTGACTGGTGAATTGGATGGAGTACTGAATACTGACTGCTGGGATTGTTGAATCCAGTAAAACCACCCAACCCAGCCCCTAACTCTAACTTTATTTTACAGACTTTATACTTTAGTCAGTGTGTAAAGGGAATAAGCAAGCATAGACAATACATCTACTTTTATTTAACCGGAGGCTTTTAACAGTGGCTGGCCTGGTCTGGCTCTGGCTCTCTGTGATATGATGCGATGACTCTGTACCGTAGTTGAAAGAGAGAAAGACTTGCGTTAACTATAATAGTTAAAAGCTTTAACGTATTCGTATAATATCTTGTGCATGGCTTTGGTTGGTGTCGTTCGTTCGTTGTGGGGATAGTTGCTTTGCTAGCTAAAGATAAGTTTGTAAGCTACCTTCATTTCACTCAGATGTGATCATATCATCATCCAAGCTAATAACTAACAAACTTTAACTCTCCCTGTTTCGTACTTGTATTATTACAGTGTTCAAGTACATTCCTCTTATAACATCTCTCTCCTACTTACTTTACTACTACTGCTTACTTCTCTGATGCACATTCACTCACTTGCACACACTATCAACTAACTCTTCCCTGTGCAACAAGCTGCATAACAGAGACTAAATGTGAATAGCCACTAACCAAATAGATGGATAGACAGCTTAAATCTGTAATTACAAAAAATACACACAAGTTAAATAAACAGTGGGCACACAAAACTATGAAAACCAAACCAAACCAACCCTTGCCCCACAATAGCCAGCCAGCAGCCGCACCACACAATGTCGTGTCAGGTCATGTATCATGTCAATTTCATATATACCTACTCAATTCTGTTTCACTCCCACAAGTGGGATTCTGAGATAAAGGTAAAGATAAAGATGAGTACCTTGATTTGATTAATATTTGCTTATCAACAAAAACTTTAATCTGAATTTCGTTCTAAACTTTGTCCTTATCAAAATTTGACAGTACGAGATATTTTTCACATGCAAGATATAGAAAGACAAGATAAAGAATTATTGGAAATCATGAAATTCATGTTACCAAAAGTTTAATCTTATCCAAGTTTCACCTGAAACTTTACCAACTGGATGACAAAGACCAACCGATAACACAAACAAGCCATGCATGATCAGTTTGGAGAGTGCAACAAAATATACATAAGAAATCCTGTCTTTCTCTGTTTATGTGATTTCATGCATCCAAGTACTGCACTGCATAACCCTTTGTAAACGCCAGAAATACTGTTTGGTTAAATATATGCACCTACATAAATACATACTACCCTCACATCTCATCTCGTCTCATGAGAATCTCATGCACTTGAGTGAGACCTCTTGTAAAATCGACTAGTACACTTGCTTGATTATCTATATCCATACCTGTTCTGCTGGATGGGATCGTTGAGTGTGCACATGTACCTGTTCGTTTAAAAGCTTCCATCATCCATGAGTTCATATTACAATTCACCTTCAAAAGATACAACCATTATAAATACACTTCCCTGCCTTGCCTGACTATTGGGGTCTGCTTTAAGAGGACATAGCATTATGCTTCGTTTTCTTGGGACGCAAAAAATCCTCAAAGTTAAAACGAAACGAACTTGTCTAAGGGAAAGAAGGTTGATGTGAAGAATCCCTTTAGTTCAGAAAGAGACAATTAAAAATTCTTATTTTTTGTTTAAGCATGAATTCCTTTCCTATTCTGTACTAAATGTACCTGTGTCTAGCAAGTTGAATAAGCCATCTGTGCACGTAGTTACCTGGTGGTCAGAAGTAAGTGAGAATAAGTACGTAAAGTAAGGGGTGTTCGGCAGGGAAGACCCTTTTCTTCTTCTCTGGAATGAGACTTATTACAAGTCACAGGTAGAAACGGTGCTGTCTTTTCTTTTACCTGCATGTAGCGTAGCTTATCTCAATCTTCTTTAATGCTACACGTTTCTTTCTTTCTGACAGCAATATTATATCCTGGTTGAGGTTGTTGTTACTGTCCATCAGATCAGTCACTTGTTGGCTGAGGTAGTAAGGTCCTTGTTGGTTTGGTTTGGTTTGGTGTAGTCCCTGATCACTTTTGATTTACAGCTTGGTAGGGGTAGATTCTTTACTGTCCTTTTGTTAAACCTTCTTTAAAATTAAACAATACCGACCGAAGCTTGGACTGGACTGACCATACCAGTCAAACAAAATCCCTAAAGCTCACCTACCTTTCCTGCTATTAAGCATTCATAATTTATTATTGCCAACATAAGTGTTATAAGGGACAGATCTGCCTTCCTCTGCGTGATTTCTGCCTCATTCTCTAAAGGAGAATGAGTTGAGACTTGTTGCATGCATAGGTCGTTAGAGACTGAAAACTGGACAGATTGGCAGGTTTGGTTTAGAGTTAACGGTTGGTTTAATGGCATTGGTTTTACTGTCAACC
>JAQIWQ010000733.1:0-14213 GCA_034695825.1 Folsomia inoculata
TTTTAGCAGGAAATGGAAATGAAAACAATTTCAACCCACAAACACAGCCCCCACAAACTTTCCCTATACCTACCCAACCTCCAAGACCACCCCCAACTTTCCCCACAACTACCCAAAGGCCAAACCCACCACCAACTTTTGCCACACAGCGTCCACCACCAATTACCACGCAAAGAATCCCATTCGGTGGTGGTGTTGGGGTGACCCTTATCCCACCCAAGACTACCACAGTTGGTGGAGGTAAAAAAAATGTCTATGTCTATAATAATTACATATAAACTACTTTAATGAACTTGCATACCGAATATGTTCCTGCAAAAGGTGGAGGTCTCATCGTGATTGGACCCACGCCTGAACCAATACCAATACCAACACCATCAGAAGGAACCAGCAGTAGCCCTGGATTAAGTGATGTTGGACTTCCACCCGAATGTGGGTACAGTAATGCTTCCCACACTCGAATTGTTGGAGGACATCCAGCCTCAAAAGGTATTAGCAGGAAAATTCTACATAATTTATTGCTTCACACATCTTTCAATAATGATTCAATAATGTATCACTTATGCTTAGTCAATGCTAATGTGTCAAGTTCACCTAAACGTCTTAGAATTAATTCCTTTTTGATTTTTCATTGAGTGACGTTTTGAAACAACTAATGATTTTATGATGACATGTGGATATTGTAAAAACTTAGGAGCATGGCCATGGATAGCAGCATTAGGGTATAGAGATGACACCGGAAATGTCAACTACTTATGTGGGGCTACCCTAATATCAAAAGACTTTGTGGTAACTGCGTCGCATTGTGTTTTTAAAAGGAACGATTTGTATGTCATCTTATTTCAAGATAATGAATTTATGAATATTCATGTACAAAACAAGTATTTTATTCTGAAAAGGGTGACCGTTCGTCTGGGTGATCATGACCTGTTTAGCGACGGGGATGGCGTAGTACCACTGAATTTGGAAGTTGCTGAGATTATTCAGCATCCGAAGTACGACTCGGGCACTTTCTACAATGATATTGGTATAAACAGTTCAAGCTACTATACGAATACCTTGATGTGTTTTACTGAATGATTTTAATGAATGAATTTCAGCGCTAATACGACTTAAGCAATCTGTCCCATTTACCCGTAAGATAAGATGATCATATTATGGTGTGCGAATTATGTACTGGAAATTTAAAATCGCACTTGAATAGGACAAGTACATCCAATCTGTCTTCCATCCACCCCTCAATTAAGGACCAACAAGTTTGAGGACAATACCCCCTTTGTGGCTGGGTGGGGTGCTATTCAGTTCAGTTAGTATTGAATGCATCAAATAAATCAGTTATCAATCGACAAGCATTCAAAATCATACCGCTTGTTTGCAGATGGACCATCCAGCTCTGTTTTGAAGGAGGTCCAACTCCCTATTGTTCCAGATTCAGTGTGTCAAGATAAATTCAAATCCTTTAAATCTGTAAATGTGGATGATACCAATATTTGTGCTGGATTAGCAGCAGGAGGGAAAGGTATGCAAGGGTCAGGAAATTTGCATACAAAACGTTATAATTAGATTAATGTAACGCTTATAAATTTTAGATGCATGCCAGGGTGACTCTGGAGGTTATTACTTAACGTAATGCGATATATTTGATGATGGTAATTAACATGTTATTAAATAATGAAGGACCCCTCATGCAGCCTGTTGGTAACAACAAGTATGTCCTTATCGGGATTGTGTCCTTTGGTTTTAAATGTGCAGAACCAGGCTATCCAGGTGAGATATTTTAGCTTGAATATTAAGGAAAAATGGTATCATTTTGTGTTTGCTTATAGGCGTCTACTCAAGGATAACTACTCATCTTCCGTGGATTGAAAAGACGATCAACACTTGAAGTTAAAGATTAGCATTAATATTACATTTGAGATTAATAAGTATGAAATATGTCCATACTATAATAAATTATTGGGATATTTGATGCATCAATGCTTCAGTACATTTTTTTACCTTTATTGATCACAATCCAGATTATTAATTCGGTTCAGTTAGTTACATAGTAGATACCGGTGCCAGTGTGTATACGACATCGCAATTCAAACATGATGTCGAATGTCGGTCTACGTATTTTATTTTAGTGACTGCACATAAAACGATTAGAGTCGATCAATATCCATCATCGGTCCATGAAATTGCATAATCTGATGGGAAGTACTGTTTGAGAACATCCGTTGTTATTGAATGATCAGCTTTCCCGTAACCCTAATGCCAAAACACAAATCTTATTTCAATATAATTATAATAAGCACTTTAGATTATCTGCCATGCATTCGTGTGTTACCTGAGAATAGCCAAAAACAGTAATTTTCTTGGATTCATGAGTAATTCGTCCTATAATTAAACAAAATCCCACTTGTTAAAAAGGTTAAATACAGACAATGCATAATTTTATGTATTACCTCCACCGACACATTCGGAATCGTAACCATTCTTCTCCAACTTGTCCAAATCTGCCACAAACTTATCATAAATGTCCCCTAAGTTAGAAAAATTAGAGAAAAAGTAAATATGTGCCATTTGTAGGAGCTATTTTGATTGTTTTATATAAATGAAGTTGACCTACCATGATAAGGGCATGTAGAATAACCTCTCACGACATATTTGAAATTTTCCTTTGATGGTGATGACGCTGGATCATTTAGGGCATAAAGTTTAATCAAAATGTATTTAAATCGTCCTGAAGAATCGATATCAACAGCCGGTACTTTATCCAGTTTAGCCTTTACAGAAGTTGAAGCCATTCTGTAGAGTGAAAATTGGTCAAAATCAATTGGCAGCCCAAGTAGAGGTCGAAAAAGACGTAGAGACAAAGTTAGCGTCAGTTTGGATGTCTAAAATCATGCAATTTATAAAATGTAATTAGTTTTGGGTGTCCAAATTTAGGGTGTGTTTTAGAATTTTGGAGAAATGAGAAATGGAATTAAATTTTGATGCTATCAAATGATGATAAATAATAGATGTGGCTTTTAGTAAAATTCATTTACTCACTTGACGAGACAACGTGGCCAATTCGCTACCTTTGTTTTAATTGTTTATTTGTAAGACTATTTGACAAGTTTCGGCTTTGGGTTTGTTCAAGTGTTTGGCTCTGCTAAAACGATTCTGTGAATCTCAATTTCTACTTGTTTGTATGAATGAGATGCAGTTTCTGGTTATCCAAGTTTTCTGCTATTGATTGGATAAGCAAAAATTGATAAAACACAATTATTATCAGTTTAATGTTATGTTTGTAAGTAAACGAATGTTTTATTTAATCATTTTCGCCCAATTTTATTTGATACAAGAACATATCAAGAAACACAACATAACTAATTAAGGAATGGAATGGAATTTTACATGAAATATTATACAGAAAGTTAGAAAATTTATATACTAAATGTCTAATTTTTTGTAGATATTAACCTATGTTAATACAGTTTAGTTCGTTGTGAACTGATTTGGTTATATGTCATGTCATTCATGGATGATTTCAACCGTTCATTACAGCACGGACAAACTCTTCATAGTGGACATTTCCTTGCGAGTCTTCATGACCAACGAGAAGTTGCTCAACCTCTTCATCAGTAAGTTTCTCGCCTGGAATTATAAGAAATTATTACAAGCTTACTGTATGGATATCGATATTGCTTTTGTAATTTAATTACCAAGAGTTGTCAGCAAATGTCGCAACTCTGCCGATGAAATGTAGCCATTTCCATCCTTATCAAAGTGTCTCAACCCCTCAATAAAGTCCTCGGCCGTGTCGTTACTCCGAGATTTGGAGATTTGGGTGTAAATTGGGAAGAACACTTCAAAGCTGATTCGTTCTTCTGTATTAAACAAATAGCATGCAACATTACATTACTTACTTGATGTTCACATTCTTACAGGACATTCTTGTACTAACCAGGCCGATGCTGATGTGTCAACTTTTTGACATCCGCTTCCGTAGGATTCTGTCCCAAAGCACGGAGAACATCGCCAACTTGGCTAACTTGGATTTTCCCATCACCTCGATGATCAAATAGAGAAAATGTCTCTTGGAATTCTTCTTCGCTAATGTTGGCCTAATTAAAACAACCAAATACAGAATCCAATCAAAACTTGACTCACTGAATTGAATATTGCATAATCTATTTATGACATATTTACCATTTTATCTTCCTTTTGCAGCCGATGCATTAGAAATGTGAGACAGAACTTATCAAAAAGAGTTAAACGATTGAATCCAGTCTCACTTAATCACGCCCTTCCGGTCAGACTTACAACCACCTGCAACAAAAAGCAACATTTTTGCTTAAATTTGCAATAAAACCAGCAATATCCCTCATACCCCTTAAATCAAACCCAAAAACTTGTCCCTACACACTAACCTTAACCCAGAAAAGCTGGTAAACACTAAAATATTTAACTATTAATTAATATTTTGCAACTTTACTTACCAGGAATTTCACCAACAGCAAAAATGAGGAATGACAATGACAGAACAGCTACACTACTACATCAGCAACTTTAACTCCTTCTAAGGATGAATCAACAAGTGCCGTAGAATTGTGGTGGAATGGTAATTTTTACACTTTTTCAAAAAATAGAGTTTTTAACATTTCTGTTAAAAAAGTGTTTATAATTTTAAGATTTTGGTAAATTCTTAAAAAAATCCAACCTACTCCCTTTTAATTTTAGAATGTTCTGAATCGCAACTTGCCCATTCTCACGCCAAACTTAAAGTCACTTTTGATAAAGTGAAGTTTTTATCCGGTTTAATTTTTGGAAATTTTAATTATTTTATAAAGTTCAAAGTTTGTATAATTTTGGAAATGATGGAAGCTTCCAGCCTTTTATATCAAGTTGAACCGGATTTAGATGGGGCTGAAGATTATGTTGTAAGCGTTAAAAGGTAGGTACAGGTATTTTTAATGATTGATTATTTGTAAACTGGAAGTTTAGTGGATTTTTGGGGATTCGTTATACTTGCAAATGTTGTGTAATTAAATGTAAAATGTGTTTGTTACAGGATAAAGCTGAACCCGGTGAGAAGACCGCTGCTATCAATTTCTGTAAAGAATTTGCTGGCTTTTTCGTCAAATGTGGATCTTACCCAGAGTGGAAAAAGTGGAGGAAAGCGTTCCGTGTACAGTTGTAATGCGACTACTACTACTAGTACGACAGACGATGTTGGAATTGCAGGATGTCATCTCTACATTACCGATCTTAATACGCCGTGGGAAATCTTCTTGTAATGAATTTTTGGGTAAAGAAGAAGGTTGGGAGGAGTTTTATGTTGCATGTATATTGTTGCAGGATTAAAAACAGTGTGGCTCAAATAAGGTGTTTACAATGGGATCACGATGGGTCGAAGCTATTTGTTGGGTCGGAGGATGGACAGATTCAAGTTTACGGGATGGTTGATAATCTCCTCAACAAGTGGAAAGTCTATTATGAAGCGTCCTTCCCTGGTGAACCAATTATTTGTTCGGCTTGGCTAAATGCGCCACGGAAGGTATGGAATTGACGAAAGGTGTGGGTAAATGAGAGGTTAGATAATTAATTGTGATGGTTATTTTAGGTTACAGTAAATCCGGAGAAGCTGGATAGTATGGTTTATAGCGAAAAGTATGTTACCAGTGTACCCTTCAGCTCTAGAGGATTTGGAGGAAAGCCGCTGGATGGAATTGTACTGGTCACAGCGACCGGATTATTAGGAACTGTTGTTTGTAATAATTGTGAAGATGCTACCAAGCCTATTGTGACATCGGAAAAAATGTTTGCTATGCGGAATCATGTTGCGTTCGCGGATATGACATATTCTAGTGGTAAGTTACAGGTTTCAGTTACAGATGGATTTATTTAGTGGAAAAACATTCAGAAAATCTGTAAATTACTTTTTCAATTAGATGGGGAAATACTTGTGGTCACCGGTAATAAAAACATGAAACAGCCCGTGCTCGTGAATAGACTGAGTGTTTCCCTGTCACATTCTCGGGACAAGGCTGTAATTAAGGTTTCAGCTTCTCAATCACTGTTTCTGCCGTCGCTTTCTGGTAAGCACAAGTACATTGATTGACATTCAACAAGGTTAAATTCGTGTTCGTCTAAAGTGACTGCTCGTCGTTATTATTTCAGACAACGCCATATCATCCGTCCAGTTTATAAACAAGTGCAATGCTGACCATCTGCTCATATCTCTCACCAACAAGGTGACCGGTTCCAGCTCATTGTGTCTTTATGACCTTGTTGCCCAACCTGTAACTCTAAAGTCAAGATTTCAAAGTAGTAGTTCGTCAAATGATGTAGTGAACACTTTTGTAAGTTTAAGATTCAAAAGTCTATTGTTCAATGGTGACGTAATTCTATCTCGTCTTTTCAGAGATGGCAACAATCATCCCAAGTTCAGTTTGGTAGCTCGATTTCTTCAATATGCACTTTGTCTTCGCCCCTAGTCCCAGGATTGAATCTCTCTTCTTCTACCACAAATACCGGCTTATCATCAATGCAAAATCAAAACCAACAGACCGCGATTTTGACACCGTTGATTGCCACTGCCCTTTCCAATGGAACTATTGTACTCAGCCGATGTGACAATTTGCAACAGGTAACACTTTGTTATTGAAAAGTTGACCAATCAATTTGTTTAGTACTTTAATTACTAGTGTCGCATGGGTTGCATTGCATGAATGACTGATTAGTTTAAGATGTAATCTTTGATTCGAAAAAGTGTCAGCCTGTCTAATGCTGATGCACTTCTACTTGAATTTCCACTTGAATGCACCTGCATTTCTCAATTTTGATGGCACACGATCAGCTCCGCTAGTTTTTATGGTTGGATAGTCGTTCAGTCTAAGCGTTCAATGCATGCCATTATGTCTTATCATTAGTTGGCATTGCGTAAAATGTTATGTTTTACACTTCACGCATTTTGGCAAGTTTCGTTTTTAAGTTATCAGTTTAGATTTTAACAAATTTTGAAATTGTTGTTTATGAATGACAGTGTCAGAACTCGATGTTTTTGCTTCTTTAGGTTAAATAAGGAAATGAAGGTTTAAGAAAATAAAAGAAAGTCATAGTGTTACATGAATGATTTTGCAGTTTGCAGTTCTTTTCTATTTGCGTAACATGTAACATTTTTTATCTTTGTTTTTGCTCGAAGCACGACAATTCATCTTGTGTAATGTAGGAATTGGTAATTGACAATAGGATGGCATGTGTGAAATGGAAAGTTTATTGCTTGTATAACAAAATCTTCAAAATATGACATCATGTAATTGACTAGTCGATGATTTATTTTGCGTCATTCAATGTTTCAGGTCATTTCTGGTCCGTTGATGAATTCTGTTGTAAAATGGGAAAGGGATGATCCTGACTGGAAAAAGAGCCACCAATCATCATGTAAAATAAGTACGTCCGGAGGACATGGGAATGAAATGCTGCCGATATCTATTGGGTTTACTTGGAGTGGTTCCCTGCTGGTCAGCTTGACTTCTAATTCCCATCTGCAAACGTATAAAGTTCACCCCAGTCTTGATGCAAGTACGTACAATTCGCAAAATTTCTAAGTAACCGATTGATGGGTCTTTTGTTCTGCATTTGATTGAAATGTTGTTGTTGTAATTTTAAAAAGGTACGGCAGCTGTACTTCTGGAGTTAAGTATGATGGGTGGTATGGACCCTTGGGACATCATGATGTGTATACGACCAAGTCTCATCGATAACATAACAGATCGACTCAGCGAAACATTTGCACGACAACCACCACCTGTACAAACTCATTATAATGCGAGAATTTTAGTAATCAAGGCTGCCCTATATAGGTGAATTTTAAATAAACTCGCTGGAGGGGTTATTAATGAAAATGTCATTCGTTGTTTCAGACTTGGATCTAGTGGCACGGCAAGAATTAATGATCAGCAAACCCTCCTTGTGCTCTATTTAGTTTCTGGGGCTTTGAAGGCTTTGTTAAGACCTGCCGAACTATCATCCAGAGAAAAAGGACCAGCAGAGTCTCTGTCCAGTACGATTGAAATTGTAATAACTTATTTTTGAAATTGAATTTAATTTGTTAATGGTTCCCTCCAGGCTTATTAAGCTCGTCTGGAGAACACGATCTGACCAAGGTGAGCCTCATGTTCCCTGTTATATGGAGGTATTAAAATAATAATGGTTCATTCATCTAAGATTTCAGTATACCGCACGAATGAATCAATTTTAACATTTCCAATGAAATACCTATCTAAATAATAGTAATAGTAATAATTCACGGATGTAATAATTGATACCAAATATTGTAATGAATATATGGACTTTACGTACTTAACAGATACTTGTGCAAATGGCGGCGACAGAATATGCTGTAGAACACAATACGCTTCAATCTCTCCAACAGATTTTGCAATGGTGTGCCGACCTAGCGTTAAAGTTGTTGTCCACACTTCCGGATTTGAGGCACTCCAGAGCACCTGGAGTAAGTAGCTATATTAAATTTACTTAAGATGTTGCATTATATGAGCCTATGAGCATCAATTTGAAAGTGTTGTGCCGTTAACCACGTCGTTTTTTGTCATGAATGATTGTTGGCAGCAATTTTACAGTCACACCTGATTGATTCCATGCCATTTAATTTTTTTACAGTGGGAAGTATGCCGAGACTCAAAAGCTGTCGGTACACTACGAGAGTTGATTGTCCTAATGCGAATTTGGGGATTGCAGCGACCGTAAGTAGTCAATTTCGTCACGACTGCATAAGGTTTGTGAATGAAGAGTAGAAGTCTCACCCTGTTTAAACGTTTCAGATCATGTCTTCCTGCATTTAGAAAAACTTCCGAAAATCTTGATGTACTTCCACATTTATTTCGTCTCTTGACTAAATTGTCAATTACCCCCCACGACCCTGATGAATCTTTAATAGGTACGTAAGCAGTTGGATTATTATTTACGTAGCTTGGTAGGATAGCGTGACGTAAATTCGTTCATGTCGTTATGCTGTTCGCATCCCAAAGAAACATTCATGCATGTCTTCATTAATTTCTCGTAGAGAACGTGATCAAAATTCAATCCTTTTGTAGAGCATTAGGTTAGAGATCATTCAAAGAATTTTGAAGGCTTTCACTTTCATCGTCTTCGTAATCATGTTGTTTGGAGAGAAAGAAATGATACGTGTAGTTGAAGAGTGGAGGGGAGGAAATAGTGGAGTAATAAGATCGGATACTTGTAAAATCTCGGCTTCATTATGAGATATAAGTACTTTGATGTTGGATAATGACACCTACCTTGCTCCCTGAACTGGGATTTGTTGGGTATTTATTTGAGAGAAGTTTGTCACATTCCCTTTTGACATTCTTTTTGATCCAATTAAAGATGCTGTTTGTGTTCAGCATTCAGTTTCATGTAGTTCTTTTTTATGAAGTTGGAATTTACATGGAAGTTGTGTGACAGTTGGTGTGGGTTGATGATTAAGAGAAATATTTGAGGTTTTGGATTTAGGTATTACTGAACAATAATCCAATCATGTAATTTTATTTATTTATTATAGAGCTCTATGAATTTATTGTAAGATTTTACATAAGAAGGTTATATGTAGTTCCTGTAATAAATAATAAAAAGTTGTAGAAAATGTGAATATTGATACATTTTTGCGTAGACAATTGCAGTACTAAATAAATTATTGACTCGCAATAATTCTACAAGGCACGATAATAAGTTGTTAGGATTAAAATTAAACGCAGTGAGCAATCAATCAAAATTAACATTTTGTAACAATGATTCGAACAGATTATTTTAAGTAGAGATTATGTTAGGAATACATAAGATGTAATGGAATCAGTTTCCATTTTTATTTTGACCCCGTTTTGTTTTATCGAAAGGTAGGGTAACGGCGTTATTGAAGCGTTGCTGTTCTTGATTGTCGTCTTCTTCATCCAATTGCACAATATGAACCCCATTCTCATGATCACCTTCACTTGAAGAAGAATGTCCAGCACGTCCTCCATCCCGTTCAGAACCACCACTATCTTCCTCTTCGTCTAATCGGTAAAAGCTGTCCCCTGGGGTAAGCTTTAGGAAATCGGAAAGGGGACGCATGTTTTCAACTCTGGCAGCCCTTGGTTCCCGGTCCTCTGGAGGCATGCCATATTTTTCATAGGGGAATGATTCTTCTCGGGACAAATGACGTCTGAAATCATAAGAGATTTAGTGTTACCCAGTATGATTGAGATTAGCGATATTGAAGAGGAATGATTTAAATAGTTACCTGTTACTGGAATTTCCTGCAGGTGCATTGTTACTATCGTGTGAAGAAGAGCTGGCCGAGCTATTGGTGGGTGGGGCAGTAGGTGCACTGCTGGCACTGTGGAAAAATTGATAACCCGGTACAAAACTGGTGTGACTATCCAAATTGTTTGAAGACGAGTTTTGTTGGCGTTGGTCTTCAGTTTTCAAATCAGGATATTTTGTTGGTAGGTGTGATGGAGCTTTGGCTTTGTGGTCAGAATGGTGTCGATTATGTCGTCCAAAATCCTCTCGTTGTTGTTGCTGAGTGTTAGTAGTGTGGGGTTGGTTATTAAGAAGGGACGAATAGGGAACATCTTTTGCAGGGGGCTGAACTTCCTCCGTAATGGTAGACATGGATGGTACAGACTCTCCAGTGGATGTGGTACCTAAAACGGAATGAATTTTTTTTGTAGCAAATGACATAATTTTATTGTGTCCTAATGTACTTCTGTACCTGTAGTGTACAAATTGGTTGCACCGCTTTTAACAGATCCTCCCATAGGTTTGACATCAGGATAAATGCTTAGTTTTCGAAGTCGTTCTTTCTTTTCAATATTTCGAGCCTTGCTTTTATTCCGATGATCGCGATAGACGCCGTATGCCATAATTGCTAATAGAAATGCACCCACCCCGATAGCAATATAGAGAAATATGTAGGCTGTTTCATTTTTGGCAGGGGTACGTTGTTGACTTAAGGGCCAGACACCGTTCACGACACTTTCGTCTGAGAAATTAAATGGGGTATTTATTAGGTCGGGAAATTTTCGAGATTAGATAGTACTTACGAGGTTTCCCTCGATGGTGTTTCTTGTAGTGTTCGTTCATTTCTTACAATAAATATGGTACCGGGTGGTTGCACGTTGTGAATGTGTTGAGAGTCGTCTTGCTAATAATAAATTGATTAACAATGCAAGAAATGAAATGTGACGAATGAGAATTAACCACTGGATTAAATAAAATAATGTAACTGGAGCAGGAGCAGAGAATGGTTTTATGCAATGCGAGATCCGGTGTTAAACTGTGACTTTACGTCCTGAATTTAAGAATTAATAACTACTTCTGGTCTGGTTCGTATTTTTCATTGTCTTTGGATATATGAAATCAAAATAATATTCAGTCAGAGACAACAGGATTAATAATATAGTTCCGAGAAGTGAGTTATTTGAGACTAGGAGGAAGATAATGGACTGTTAAACAAAATATGATACTCTGGCTACTGGAACTTTTCCAATATGGTACTTGACAAAAGTAATAAACTGACTATTCTATTCTCTGCCCTGGTATTTGTTTAAATTCTTTCTAGACAGTTAAATTATCAACAAAAATTTCTGTTGAAGTCTGAACAAGAAGGACAGAACGAAAAAAGGCCTTCAAGTATTTATTCAGTCTCAATCTCAATGCATTGTTAAGTACATGAAAGAAAAGGGCCCGTGGTGACAATCGGATGACTTTGTGATATTTAAGGTTAGGAGTATAAGAAGGATTCCAGCATGCATATTTGTGCTCTAAGGAACTTTGTCTAATATCGATCGTTTCATGCTACGAGTTTCTTTTACTAAACTACATTGCAATCCAAGAAGCACCAAAACAGCTATTGTGACTTAATACATTCCTGTGGTAGGTGGGGTTAGTCAGGTTAGGAAACAATAATAATGCCGTGTTTGTTCTCAAAGTCAAAGCACTCACTATATTCAAGTTTAAGTTGTATATTTTGTATTTTCAAGAAATGTTTCAACTGGGGTTTGATTTTGAGAATTGGTAGCTTTCTCCAGTACGTTATTAATAAACTAATATAATAGATAAGTTTATTTCATGTTATACATATGGCACTAAATAACCTCGTGTATGTGAATCATTCACATGCATAATGTAAAAGACCGTTCTGCTTTTGTCATCTGTGGTTGTGGTTGGGGGTTTATCCACTTCCGGGAAATGGTAAAATCAATTAAAACTATATGACAGAATAATACTGATAATGGTTAATATGTGCCATAGCAAGTGACAATATTTTATGCGCTGCTAGTTGATGTTTAGATACATATTAAGTAAATTCATTGAAAACTACACTTTTAGTAGCCAAAAGTTGTCATATTTGTCATCAATTTGATTTTGCCTTGACTGAACTATTTCAATTACGGTTGTTGACATGCAAGAGTTTAACTTTGTCTCAACCAAATAGTTGTTTAAGGGTTATAGGTTGATAAAGAATTACGATATCATGATCATCGTACGACAATGAAATTGTTGTAAACAAACGTCGAGGTTGGCGTTGCTTGATAATATAATTTGGCACTTGGTATCACGTCATTGTAGAAGGCAAGTTTACGTTTACATCAATGATGTTCATCTGTAATGCCAAGTACTCAAGATGGGTAGGGAAAAGATACGAAGATGACCAATGTCATGTAAAGATTTATTGTATGTGTGATTGATGATATGATAAGCAATCAGTGGTTGGTGAAAAAAGCTGGAGGCAAAATGAGATTGTGATAATTTTGAGATGGTCTTTTGAGGTTGAGGTATATAATTCATGTGAAATGGAATGAATGGTTAACTAAATGTTGGGCGAACTAAGAAAGGAGTTATCAGCAAATGTGGATGGTTGTTGTGTTGAAAACACCGCACTAGCAAATGTCAATTGTCTGTAATTATCTATCTTGCTGACGGGGATGAAATTTGATATTGCTGGTTTTAGCACATTTAAATTATCATGTTCTGCAGTTTCTTATTACACCAAATGTTGTGTGTGACTTGACTTGTTTATGAGAACTGATAATGATGATAGTGTGTAATATGGATTTTGCGAATTTATTTTCCAGTCTTCTCAAATTGGTCTTAATAAATTAAGAAGGTTAAACCCTCACTAAAGTGCAAGACAAGACACATTAATAAACTTCAATCAATCAAAAAAAGCCCTCAGAAACCGACACTAACCAAGCAGGATACTTGAAAAAGGATGATATTTATTTAAGTTTTATGACTTGGCTTTCCATGTTCTATTCGTCCACTCATACACACTAGGGGAAAGGGGACATTTTCGTTGGTTGGTTGGTTGGTGTGCATTTCCTGTAGTTGAACTTAATTAATGTAATTAATTGATTGATGCATCACCCAAACTAATGAGACCAATGCAAGGCAATAAGGTATATGGCTTTCTAATCTACGACAGCGGAATAGACTAATCTGAAACTACTTTATGGTTGTGACTCACAACTTGCGAGTCTTTTTTCTGGAATTGGAAACTGATAAATTAATGGTTCCTGCAAATGTTTTGGTTAATTTTTGGCATGTTTCCTTGTTTGACAGTTATTTCTGCACATGGAAGAAAAGCCACGAGGGCGTATAGTTTACATTCAGGTTAGCAATTCAACAGGTGAATTGCAGATAGAAATAAAGGTACAAACTAACTAATCAGATATTTCTCTTGGTTGCATGTCCTTTTCCTGGAAAATTGGGCCATGTCTCATAGTGGTCTCGTGTTCATTTGTTTAACTGTAGTCGAGTTTCTTCCAAGTCTGGTAATTGGAACCAATGTTTTCGTGAGGATTGATTATTATCCCAATAATAAGAATAATTACTTACGTTGTCTAACTTTTCTGAAGCCGCATAAATGTTTACTTTAACCTGATCATTGTTTTGTTTTATGACCTTCCGCATACTTTATTTCGCAAGATTGAATCAAAAATTTTGATTCAAAATGTGCTAATGTTTAATTGGATATTATGCATTCTTGTGCAATGTATGATATATTTCTTCCACAGATGAATGCTGTCTCCTTCCAAGTGAAGTGCAGATCCCAAATCACACAGCGTACTGCCCTACCAAAAGTTTGGGTTTGGCTTCCAGCGTCATTCTCTCCAGAGGTAGCCCACATCAGGTAATTACCAAGAATCATTTACTGCTAAAACAACAAGGGTTACTTC
>JAQIWQ010000734.1:0-14212 GCA_034695825.1 Folsomia inoculata
GGTAAAAGCTTATTTCAAAGTAGAAAAATCGGTAAGTAACTAAACCTGTTTTCAGCACAGTTAGCATTTGCTTGCCAATAATTTTTGCGATTTTGGGACAAAGTTGTCAAAATCACAGTAAATTTACGGAACGGCATGCATTAAATATTTAGACAACAAAAGAAATCACAATGCATCTCACTCAATTCGTGTAAAATCAATATTAATGATGTTGACATTTCTGCGGTCATTATATGCGCGTGCCGGACCATGCACGTCCAACAACATTTTCAGCTTACATTTTTCTGCAAAATGGTAAAATCCTGTCACTAAATGTTTTGAGAATTTTTACGACATACAAAAACTAATGGCAGTGGCAGTATTCACAAGAATATCTTCGTGAAAAGGAATTGTCTGTAATGTACGAGTAATGTAATGTAACGTCGTATTGTGTGTATTTAGCTTCATTCTTTTACGTATTTTATAATACATATGTTGAAAACTTGTTTAAAAATGGGTCATTTTCTAAAATTAGTGAGCTAACCTGCCAAGGACCACACCAACCACCACAACCTCATCGCGTGATTCGTTGAATGCATGTACATATAGTACATAAGTCCAAGGGTTCACTTTCCAGAGAATTCCTTTGTTCTCATAAAAGAAAAGCAACGAACGATTTCTCGGCCGGTCTGGGGTGGTGTGCGTTTGATCTTGACGATGTTCTGGTGCGTTCCTTAATATAATGGTCGTATCCCTTCTCTAGGTGGTATGGTTGTTGGATTGGTTTTCAGTTAATTTGGTCATTCTTGGTCTGCTGCTTGAAGAGAGTGGAAGTACGCACTAACGTCGCATTTAGCCTTTGCGTCGTCTCATTTTCATCTCAATCCGTCAAGTCAACGATTGATCTGGTGAATTGATAAAATCGATTACTTTTAAAGTGAAGTGAGTGAGATAGACTAAAAAACTAAAGATGATATAAACTAAACTAAAAAACATAAACTAAATAGAGAGAGATAAACTAATTGGGGGAATGATGGACCAGGAGCCCCCACTCAAACAAATTATCCATGTTTGTCTCAATTTTCAATGTGTACGAAATTACGGAGTTGGGTTTGGGCTGTGATAAGAAGCAGAACAAAGAATACTGATTAATCATTTTTTCGTAAGTTGTATGTATTAGTCATCTTCACAATTTGCTGTGGGTACTATACTATAAACCACAATACACAGTGTGGATACTACCTGTGAAAATGCAGTTACGAAAGGAGGAATTTGCTGTATTTGTGTCAATTCGCCATGTACATAATTAGCTTTTGCTTTTGGGTGCATTTAATTACACGCAGGGATTTTGTGACCACCACTGTTTTTGATTGTACCACAAAGTGAAGTAGTTAAAGTCGAGGAACACAAGGAATGTACCGTTGTGTTTTTTAGAGCAGCTATTGCTTCGGCTTTGAATGGCAAGTCAAAAATCTCAAAATGAGATGTCTTACACGTATTACATACCACCGATACATACACTCGCCACATTTTAAGCGCATCACAGCATTCGCAACACACATTTGCATTAAGAAAGTAAGCAAATTGCAGTGAGCGAGGGTGACTGGACTGACTGCACAAGTGATGACGATTCTTAAAATTCATGACTCATAAAACAGAGTACGGACCTACTGTAAGTTTAAGCAAAAATGCATATTTTGAAAAGAAGTTGGTGGCAAGTGGCAATGCTAATCAATAATGGTCAACTATGTAGTCTATCGCCGCCTATCGCCGTTCAAAGACCAAAGCACAAAATGTTGTCGAAAATGAGGTTGTTCGTCAATAAAGTCACACACGACGAGTTATCTCTAAAGATTTGTGCGTAGTATATTTCTTGAGAACAATCAAAATATTCCATTGAGTAGGGACAAAAGCCAAAAATGTCAAAATGCTGTCAATGAATTCAACAGAAGTTATTAAGCTATGCCAAAGTTCAGTTCGTTCAGATTAAGGTGTTTGTCGATATTACACTTGTGTAATTCCTTCCCTAGGTACACTCCGGCGCCGTTTAATGTAGGTACATGTTTCAATTTCTTGTCAAGAACGCCAAGCTATTTATTAGCACATTGACATTGATCATTCAATTGGAATTGTCTCCATTTACTACGATCTATTCTACGCGTTTAAATTGAATGAACTTGCTGCTTTAAAGTTTAAACTCTTCAGACCTTTTTGATCACAATATTTATGCGAATGCGAAGCTTGCAGTGAATGCAACAGGTATACTTGTAGAATAGTTATATTGATGGCTACTATCCTTATTTGAGGATATGCATGGTGGTGACCATCCAAACAAAATTTTATCTGAATGAGAATGAAGGTACATACACGAGTAAACCATATCTACAAGGTAAGGCTGACAAGTCTTCTAAGACAAGTTTAGTCAGTCGTAGTTGCTTAGTTGGAAGGATAAAGACATTGATCTTCACTAATGTTAATGTTGAATGCATTTGCTTGTTCGTTCTATCTGTAATCTGCAATACAAGCGTTTTAGTTTGTCTTTGTTGCAATATAGTCGACTAAAGTGAATAACTAACCATAACCTTAAATGTAGTTGTTGCCATTTTCCAATAGTGTTACGTTGCGATACATTGTTCACCAAGTTGCTTATATGCAAAACTTGAAACTCGTTTCAGGTTCATTGAAAACTCTGGTGCTGTGGTACTGCGTTTATCTTCAACTTGAATTAAAGATGAATTACCGATACAAGATTTTAATAGCGTTATCTAGGTATCATTTTACCAATTCGTGACGAAATTATTGAAATGCTATCACTAAATAAAAAGACATGCCTGGTTTCAGTGCCGTGCTGAAAACAGCAAATTATTTCGGTGTACGTTTTATATTTCAGCAGCTTTCTTTCTTAAAGGTTGGGATGTACATATTAGCTTTTACCATTTGGTCTGTCAATTAAAGTTTAATCTTATTTTATTTGTGACATTACAGAAAGAGATGCTCCTGTTCACAGTGATTAAACATTCCAAAATCTATTGCCACGAGTCTCATCACTACTCATCAGTTCCGGAGAATGTAGGACTGCGACTTTCTCTTTGGTTATCTAGCTGTATGAGCGTTATATTAAAGCCTCATAAAGCTAGTTTACCAAGGTTAAAGCGTGTCTTAAAAATCATCAAAGAAGAGGACAGGACGAGGTGTCAAGTCGACACGTGTCGCAATTTCAACTTGACGATATAAAGAGTACGTTGTCCTTGTTTTCCGTTCTCGTTGAACATTTAGTAGGTAAATAAAATAAAACTGGAATTGGTTAAGACTGTAGTAGCATCACTTACGACGTTTAGTGAAAATGCATGCATACTTACACGAAAGTGGTGTGGTCGTTGTTGTTTGTACACTCGCGTTTTTACGAGTGAAATTCATGAAACTGAATTTTCTATTTGGAGGAAATTCCTTCCAAATTGTTAACAGGTGAGAGGACGACTTTTCCGATATTGTGCTGAAAATTGTAATACTGATAATATTCTAGGAATAGAAAAACATGAATTTGATGGTGATGTTTGTCTAGGATTCGAATAAATCATTCTACAGAAATTTTGTTTAAATATCCATGATGCTTGTCTTTGTTTGTCCTCTCTTAAGAAAACTGGATAAAGTTTCAACTTGAACATGGTATTTAACTTGTCAGAAGTCAATCAACGATTTAGCGAAATGTTAGCCAAGCCATCCACAAGGAGGGGAGGATGAGAAACAAGGCAAATTGTTTGCATTGCTTAATGTGACTCTGTTTCCAAGAAGGATATGTGGGTAAAGAACATTTGTCCAGCACAAATACGGACTGGCTCTGGCTAGTAATGTGTAAATGTATTATGAGATGATAACTAAATATAAGCTGATGTACTTTTTCATAGCCTGACCACGGGACATGACGTTTCGAATGGAATTTGCATACACAATTGTGGTGAGGGTGAGGATCACGTCATCGTCTGAAATTATCTTACTCAAGATCAGCCAGAGCCAAGTCGCTAACGTCACACACAACAGAAGGTAAAGGTAATGTGCAAGTTTAGGTATTGATGAACGACAACAGTATTAGTTATGGACATATGTAGTGTAGTAAATTGATTATATAATAATATAGAATAATGTTTTAATTTCCTTTTCATTTCAACATTAACATTTTGCAAATTGAAGGGATTTAACATTATAGAAACATTGCTTTTATTTACCAAAACAAGCCAGAACAAACAATGACAATTAAATAAAGAGATGGCCTAAAAGAACTCGATACAAACCTTCTACTCGATATACATTTTTATTTTAAGGCATTTAAGGGGAATTTTTACAATGTAACGCAGTTAATAGTCCAATTTGAAGTTAGTATTGCAAATTGTTTTGTTTTGGTTAGTCAATTTTGAAAAATTATTTTGCTGCCTTAGTTGTATATCATCTATCAATCATTAAATTATGAATGTAATATATTTCATCTAAAGGTGGTTTATGGAATAAGTGCCATATAAATATTATCCACTGTCGCATATGGCAAATAAAACTTCTGACCGACGGAAGTCTTCTGTTGTAGCGATATTCAACTGGTCAGTAATTTGAAAACCAAGTTGGTAATATTGACTACCGAAAAAGGAGAAGGAATAGAAAAATCTTCGTCTTAAGTATAGGAAAAACAAATAAAACTGGAAAACTACGCTTGATTTAAATTAGCGTCAGATACCTAGGGCAGTGAATTGCCAATAGTTTGTTAACAAGTAGTCAGGATTTGACATTTAGCAAATGACACATCGATCTTTGTCGGCTCCATCACCTTCCTGGTGGAAAATGTCTTCGGGGGACCCAAAACCCAAGCGCTTCCGTTGATGGCTGTGTTGCATTCGGGTCGTGGTGCGGATAGCCACTTCCTACGCAAGAAAAAAATCAAGAAATTTAAATTATGGGGTTTAAATTTCACGAGAAGATTAATTTACCTCTTTGCTGTTATCCAACAACGCGGTGACAAAGTTTTCGGCAGGGAACCATTTTTGTCCTTTCATCGTCAAATTGTGGGGTGGGTCATGAGTTGCCTCTGGAGCATCAGAGGACCAAACGGTAACGGTCGCATTTGGTTCCAATTTCATCTGACGATGGAACTTGTGAGTCACTTCAAGATCACCGGATCGGCGAGTGATGGTCCAACCAGAGAGAGACGCATCCTGCGTAATTGTCATGATTGTTTTTATTACTAGCGATAAGCTTTGCTTGTGACAAATACCTTTTCCCCTTTATTGCGCAGTTTAATATACTTTCCTTCAACGTCGTCTTCTTCAATATCGATATCTCCAACTTTGGTGTTGTCAACGTTAAATTCAGCTTGTGACTCGTAGGTCTCTTCCTCAAATCGGCGTTTCTTGACAGCTCTCAAAGGAGTTCCTCGACGTTCGCCTGCGGGTGTAGCTCCACGCCTCCCTAAACGTGGAGACATACTCAGCCTGTAATCAAAACCATACGTTTATTAATCCCAAAGCGTAATGTTTGTTTGATACTGTACCTATATCAATTTTGCATACCTCTTTTCTTCAGTTTCCAACAGTTTTCTGTAAGTCGCAATTTCATTATCCAACGCGACTTTAGTGTCCATCAGGTCCTGATAATCAGACATCAAATTCGCTTTTTCTTTCATTAGAGAATCAATTTCGGAATCTCTGGCATCCAACATTTTCGCGAATCTCGCATGGTCGTCGTCACTTTTCTTTTCCAACTCCTTGATCCTTCGCACAAGTCCGGCACGCTCTTCTTCAAATTTAGCTGATGTCTGGGATGAAGCATCAAGTTTCAACTGCAAAGTAGTGATCTCGTCGATTTTAGAAGCCAACGAGTTCTGTGTTCGCTTCAACTGATTCCGCAAATCCGAATACTTTTGATCATAGAGGTTTTCCATCTCTTCCTTGTTGGCATTCAATTGGGCTTCATATTCAGCTCGGAGTTCTTGAAGACTTTGCTGCAGTTTTAACTCGTATTCCTGTGGAGCATGAACAATGGTATATGGTTGTTATATAATAAAACTAAAGTAGTTTATTGTTTAAAAAGCATAATTATCACCTGCTGGAGTCGCCCATCAACCTCTTGGATTTCTGTTTGTCGACGGGTCCGCATTTCGATCACTTCTTTATCGTGGAGTTGGTTGGTGAATTGCAGTTCTTCATTCTTATTACGGAGCTGATTCTCAGCTTCCACTCTAGCTAATGACTGTTGTTCCAGGTTGCCTCTCAGATCTCCAACTTCTCGGTACAGCCGAGCAATTTCTCCTTCCAAATCCTGTAACGAAAAATCAGTATATATTAGTATGATGTAAATTGGACAGAGTTAAATAAATGAGGAGCTTCTAGTTTAAGAATGGCACTTTACGTTAATAAAAATAATGTTAGAATCACTTAAAAAGATTAATTCACCTTCTTTTCAGCCGCCAGCTTATCTCGTTCAGAACCGGTTCGAGTCAACTGTTGCTGCAACTCAGAGCAATTGTTCTCAGCCGAAACTAAATTACGTTGAGCAGCCAGGTAATCTTTGCCCTTTTTGTCGAACCTATAATACAATTACACAATTTTTGATGTAAAAATTTAATTAAAAAGAACTGATTTATAAAACAAACAAAACCCGGAACATTAGACCAGCTGTAGAAATACGTACTTGGATTTGACGTCGTCATAATCTCTTTTCAAAGCGCCATAGTCATTGCTCAGCTTGTTTTTGTCCTTTGCTGTTTCATCAACCAACTTTCGGAGCCCCATAACTTCTTTTTCATAGTCGCTCTTGACCCGTGTGATTGTTTTGCGCTCATGTTCTTCAAACTGAGTTATCTGATGACAAAACAATGACAAGTTATAATAAATATTTTGGAACAAAGATTTCTTCCATAAAGAATATGAAACAAACAAAACCTACCTGTTTGGAATACGACTGATTTTCATGTTCCAGATGCTGAATACGCTCAATATAAGCTGCAAGACGGTCATTCAGACCTGCCAATGTGTTTTTCTCTTGAATTCGAGACATCCTTGTCGGAGTCATTGGGCTTTGAACTATACAAAACAGAACGGAAATAATTTTTCCCTCAAATCCTCCTCATTCATGTATCTGCCGGCCCGGTTGTGCCGGGACATGAATTCTGCTTATAATAATTAATATATATCTTATCATTTTCTGTTCTTACCTGAAGAGGAAGATGTTGGTACCTGAGGGGTCGAAGTAGAAGTAGCAGCTGAACTGCTTTGCGAGGCTGAAGAACCCCTAGTTTTAGTTTTCGAAGACATTTTGATAATCCCGACTTGCCAACTAGTTTAAAAAAACAAATCGAGCAAATATTCTTGTAATTCAGTAAATAAAACTAGTATTGATCGGCAGTTAAAAAAATCCTCACTCTAATCTATTTATTTGCCTATAATGTGACCCACACAATTTAAATACACAATTTAAATACACAATTTGCTTGTAACAAACGTTGAGAGAATATTATTAGACGAGGGAGGAGAGAAGAGAGAAGAAAGAAAAATACAACTCCCAGCAACGCTTCTTCTGCTCTGCCTTCCACCACCTCCACTCATTCTACTCAATCTCAACCACCACTACCAGCGCAGTAGAGCACACACCACAGACGGCAGCCATATAATGTTGCTTCACTCATTCACCGCAAAACCTTGGATGGAAGAGCCTCAAATTGTGGAAAGCCGGCTACTACTAGCTCGAATCTACCGCTACTGCTTCTGCTAGCCGTTCCTTTTCTGGTCACCCTTTTTTATTTGTTTTATCTGCTTTTTTTTAATGAAGGAAGGTTTCCGGTCTGGCCATCATCTTTCTAAATTCAATGCATTAGTTGAGATTTGTTGGGTTTGAAATAAATAAATACAGCTTATTTAGGGTTGGGTGGTTGGTATGGAATGGCCAGTTTGGTAGGGGGAATGAAGATGCATGGAAAATGTGTGTCATGGTGTCATCCATGAAAATAGATGGGCAGGGGCTGGGCAGAGTAAAAAAAGTGGAGTCATTTATGAAAAAACATGGGTGGAATGTTACGTAATGAAATGAATAGCAAGAGAAGAGATCACTTCTTTGTTGGTTTGGTGTTGGTTGATGCTTATTTATAGGGGTGAGAAGTTACATGGACGTTATGATAATGAGTGAATGATGAGTGGAAGGTAAGTTAATGGTGAATGGAGATCAAGACGAGACAGTAATTAATAGAATGCTATAAGGAAGGATTGACAGACGAATTATAAACCCTGTTTGTCGTTCATGACGAAAAATTGTCATCACTGAAAGTGACATAATGGACTGTATGGAACTCTTCAAGAGGTTTAATGCATTACCACTTACCACCTTTTGTAGAGCTATGACTTTTTCATTTCCTTCAATATATTGCTATAATGTCTTTTAGTAAGAACAAATTGTACTACAATTCTTTACAATAGTATCATTAGTTGTGAAAAAGATTGAAATAATGTTTTTTTTGTCAGAACAAAAAGTCGAATGTGGGCCGATGCTTTTGTTCCTCAATTAGCAACAGCTTCAGCTACAAACGTTCTAGGACTATCCATATCATTGTTTAGCCATGGAGGGATAATCTTTGCGTGAACTCGCCAAATTCCATATTCGTTGGCAAGATGTTTTTCGAACACAACATACTCCAAAACATCCTTTGCGACTACTTCGCTTCCATGAGAAAGGCGTCCAAATCTGTCATACACTGCCAAGATCTAAAAGGACAAGGTTAGTATTACTATCAGTTTCAGCTCTCATTGCTGGTGAATTCAATTTAGCATTACCTGTTTAGTAAAAAACCTGCAAGTCACCTGTGCAAATACATTTTCTTTGGTTATCACATCAGTGCATCTTGCATGTACCACTCTTGGGGGCTCAATGGATTCCAAAAATTTCCAATGAATTGTTTTATATCTTAAATTGAAGATTACTTCAGGATATGCTCGCTCAGTGACTAGTGTTCGTATCCATTGTTTATCATACCTTAAAATAAACATCCAAATTGCGAAATTGCTAATAATTGAACACTACTGAAGCGTTCATTCATAAATGAGAGACGACTTACACAGCAACTGCTTTATGTACATTGAGGTAAATCTCGGTAGCCTCTATTAGAAACTCTTGATGAGTAAAATCCTCGTCAAACTGCCGGATTTTTCTAAACGCCAGCCAGGACTTGCTTTTTTTGCTCAACATTTCTGCAGATTGTTTAGCTCCCTTGAAAAGGCAATTCCCACAAAACATAGAATTAGTTAGAAACTTGAACGTCACAACTAAATCTTCCAATATGCCCTTATGTACCTCCTTCGAGATGACGGAAGCTTTCCCATCCCCCTCAGGAGGAACATACGCCTCGAAAATGTCCCCTGTAGATGATATTTCAAATGGTCTTTCCATCCAAGGGCGTCCAGGAGCGAGTCCCTTTTCCTTCATTTTAGTCCGCATCTCTTCTGGAGAAAGTTCTTTGTTCTTTTCAAGTTCTTGAAAATCTGGGAGATCCACTTTTATCACCTATCACCAAACAAACAAATAACATTATTAACTTGTCCGCATCAATCAAACTATAGTCAAAACCAAAACAAGAAGATATTGGATTTAACCAACAATTAATAAATACCTTCAGCCTACGAAATCCTTTCCACTTGAGCAACCAATTTCTGTTATTCTTCCAATAACGAACTTGCTGCTGACTGCACCCCCAAAATAAAGAAGGAACAAGGGGATATCCTTGATAATAGCCTTGCTGAGCCTGGAGAATATGGCCCCGTAGAAAAGGCTGCACAATATTTCTTAAAGACATCCTCCCCCACCACCACAAATCTTGACTACAAATGGATCCTGTATTGTAGAACAATTGAATGTAATTTAGTTTTTAAAATTACAGAATACGAAGAAACAGATTTGTGTTGTTTAAACAGCCGAATGAATATCCCCAGCCGGCAGTTGAAGAGAGAGAAGGGTTGTCTATGTTGTATGTTGCAGTGAATATTGAGATTTGATGACAATTTGTCTTAGCATTGTGAGACAAGCAAATATACTAAATATAATAATGCCTCATGATATGATTAAAAGTTTGGTCGCTTAAAGCGTAGTTTTACATCGAACTGTTCAGCTGATTCAGATGATACGCCGTATCAGATACTGATGACATTACAAAACAGCAATTTTAATTATAATGCGGCTTCTGAGTCACAGTAATTATAACCTTGGACGAGGTAAAGGAACATGCACAGCATTGCATTCAATGTATTCTTGCACCTCTTCTGCCAACCTTGCATTAATTATAATTTGCATAAAAAATCATATATTTGAAGTAGATTTTCATTAGCCTTTATTATTATCAAATGGTAAGCACTTTGAAAATTGAACACGGGGAACTAGTGGAATAAATAATGCCTACATTACAGAAATTATAAATTGTATACTGTTTATAGGGCAAATTCAATAGGATCATTATTTATGTATTTAATCAGTACCGGTGATAGGTCTTTAATTTACGCATAACATGGTACATTAAGGCACAGTCAAATTAGTACCATCCATTTTCATTTAAGATTAGGATTACGAAAGGACACAGAAAATAAATTCGTTATTTTAAAGCAACGACTTTGATTAATGTCTTGATAAATAAAATCTCGAAATTGATTTCACATAGAACAACCCTACATTGTTCTTTGGTGAATTGAATTATACGATATAGAAAACTGCAAAACTAATAATAACTATAAATTATTATAAATTATAATAAATTAGCAAATGATAGCTTTGGTTGTACTGTACTCCAATTGAAGTATTGGAAAAACAAATAATTATATTGCTTATTCATGTTTATATAGTTTAGATAATTTGATATGATTAACTAAAAAATCATACTGCCAAATAAACACGTCCTAATACTAGTAAAACTTCCTGTATACCTTTACCCTATATTAATCCAGCAGGGGGATGGGTTTACTGTTTAGATGACCTCCTGGAGGGTGGATCGGAAACGGAATCTTTCGAGTTGGTAATTACTGCATCAGTACTTTCTTTACGGGATCGCTTTCGTTTTGGAGCGTCCTCTTCGCCATTCTTCCCTTCATTATCGTCGGTGGATTCTAAAACAAAAATGAGGTAATGAATTTGTACTTCAATTGCTATCAGATAATCAGAACTTGTAATTTAATGAATCACTTACGAGCTTTGGATGCTACTCTGGAGCTTTTTCTCGCAGGTTTTTTGTCCATTTCTAATTCCTCGCCATTTTCTCGTGTTTCAGGTCCAATTATCCCAGATTCTTCAATATGCGATGACCTGATTTCATCAAAAGACCTTTTCTTACTGTCACGATTTTCGTCAACTACAGTGGTTGTAGATGATATTTCCAGAATTTCGTCATTCTGGATAGATCCATTTCCTGGTTTCTTTCTTTCTCGAAGACTTGCTTTACTGGATGATGGTAGAGTAGGTGTTGACAACTTGTTGTCATTTGTGTCCAGCTCGTTGTTGCCCTCCAACTCTGACAGCGACGTAGTTGTGGTTGAGGAATTTATTTCAACACATTCTTGACTGAGATCAGACGAATCGCCCGGTTCGACCTTAGCGGAGTCCTTTTTAAAATAAGATGTAATCAGAGAATGTTTGGCTGTTTCAGTGCTCAGCTTTCTTTTGGGCACAACTTTCGCCTTGGAATTTTTTCCAGTTGTACCACTGCTACCAGCAAGAGCTCCCTTTGATAAAACTTCATCCACTTCGTCTATTGAACTCTCAGTAGATTGCACTTTTATGTGAGACAAGTCAGAGTCAATAACTGTATCAATTAACGGCTTCGTATTTGTTGCTTTCTTTCCACGAGAAACTTTCATCTCCGCCGTTGGTTTCGCAGGAGAAGCTCTTGGTTTAGGTTTCTCTAGTTCTTCGTATTCTTCAAACCTCTTGGGTTTTCTCCGTTGCCTTTTACTAGGAGAATCTAAAAGACTGCTTCCCTCATTAATGGTCGAGACTTGGCTGGTGTCATCGATTACCAACATATCTTCTGCCTTTGGTTCCACATTCACAGCTGCAGGAATCATTGCATCAGCTCTGCCCTTTGTCTTTTGCTTACTTTCAGTGGATATTATATCTTCAGAACTTTCGACTACAGTGGTACTTCCAGTGGCACTGTCAGTTGTCTCTGAAGATGATGCTCGTCTCGTACTTTTTCTAGAAGGTAGTTTCTCCGGTTCTTTAAGCAGCTTAGTAGGAACATTTTTATCTTTGGCTTTCGATTTTGAGTTCCCCGGAGGTCTGCCTCGTCTTGCTCCTCGCTTATCTGAAAAAACATGAAATTGATCTAGCAATGCATATGGGAACACAAGGCATTACATTTAATATAGGGACATTTCAACCCTTCGAACGAACACCTGCAAAAAGTATTACATTTGACATGCGTATGAGCTTATATGTCATCGATCATATTTACCGACCTGGTTTCAGTTCAGTAAATTGAGCTACTCAATCAATCACGACATATAAATCAAGTAAAACCGTGACAGTACCTGCAGTGTCTTTCAATGCATTTGAAGTACTTAGGGCTATACTTTTCCCATCTTCGCTGTCAGACAAATTCACATCCGGCAACTGGGATATCTCCATACAGTCTTCGTCCTCTGCAGAAAAGTCGGTTGCTTTGGGACGTTGCAGTGATTTTTTCTCCCTCAAAGACGAGCTAACTTTAACTCCATCATTCTCAGTTTCAGCAATCATTTTCGGAGTTCCCTGTTTGTCTTTCTCCTCCTTTTTAGGACTTTTAGAGTCTTCACCATCAAGGTCAAAGTCTGCTGAAAGGCAGTCCGTGTGAACCCATCCCAGCGTGTGCATAGCATCGACTACATCACTCTGAATAGCTTGTGTTAATCGCATTTCTCCAGTATACGCCAGGTCCACCAGTAATTGAACAATAGCATTGGGCAAGTCCAACACATGAATGTATGTTGTGTACCAGGGAGGCTAAATATTCATTTACAAAAATTGTTTTAGTGTGACGAGGTGAGACAGGATTGTGAATATTATTCAACGTTGTAGTATTTTACTATTGCATACCTGGTCATCCAACATGTTCATAATGTACTTTGAGACGCCTAAATCAAGTAAAGGTGAGATTAATTATTATTTTTACTATTGATAGAAAAAAATGAATTCATAGTAAGGTTGCAAAGATCTCGACAGCTATTTGGTATATTCCCACGCTTGCGTATTTGTGTAATATGAATATTACCTTCATTACTTTCCTCTCACAGTCAAAGTCATAAACTTTTAGAATTACTTACTTGAAATGACAAGCCGATGAGCAAAAACTAGTCCATCAGAGCAAACAAATACAAGATCATATTTGCAGGGATTGTCTTCATGAGTAAGTAGAGGCACATCCGGAAGTTCTATTGCTATTTTCTTAGCTTCAGTGTCATCTTCTTTCCTCGCCAGGTCTGACCTCAATCCCCAGAGGTAGCGGATTCCATCGTCACTCACCAAGTTGCTCATTTTATTCTTTTTATTCTCCAAACTATCTTAACTCTAAATAAATTAAAACCAATTAAATTACATTTAAAATCCATAAATCCAATCCAATGTGGAATACTTACCTAGATTTTGATTTTCTCTCTCCTCCTCAAACCCAAGTAAAAGTACTAAAAAGAATAACAGCTCTGACTCTACTGAAGATACTGAAAACTATAGCCAACTCTGACGAATGAAAACCAAAATTTTGAAATAAATCCAACAATGTACGGGATGAAATTAATTAAATTGAAAGAAATCAAAACGGAGTCTAATAAATCCTCCATCCAATGAATGTGAAATGAGAGCGAGTTGAGTTGAAGAAGAAGAAGGAGCGATAGTGGTGGCTGTTGTAAAACTATGCGTGCTCAACCCAGTTTTTGAGTTGCTTTTATTTGAAGGCAACCCAGAGACACTACCGCGTACTTCCCAAACTCTTCAAAATTCACATGAATCAAAAGGATTACTCAATTTTATAAACAGTCCCTTAAGGTTCTTGTGGATGACGCAATGCCGACAGCCCCTGCTCAACGTGGACTGATCCAAGCTCCACCTGAGGCAATGCTATATTTAAAATCGATTCAAATTAGCCAATTCTTAACCAAATTAAGTTCTGTTTTTTCCTAAAAACGCGAAATCGATTGTTTTACAAAGTTAGGGACTTTTTTTGTTATTTAATTTCTTTACCACCGTAAAAACC
>JAQIWQ010000735.1:0-14202 GCA_034695825.1 Folsomia inoculata
TTTTAGCTCTTCTACGGCTTTTTCTGAATGGTATAAAACCAGTGTGGGTCACCCACTGCGGTTCTTGTACAACTGAAGCCTTTAATTCGAGATCATAATTGCCATTAATATACTAAGACTATACAACTAATTCTAAAAACAAGGCTAAATCATCGGCGCATCGAATTTATTAAACAGCACCCATTTCCATTTCGAAGCTTTAGTTCTTGGACTAGTTTTTATTTGCCATTTACAAGCACCAACACCATAAAAAAACCAAAATGCAGCATTTCAACAACCATTCGAACTTTATTCCTGATTTACTCTCAACTCGATAGGTTTACGAGCAGTTTTACGTGTTAAATTATCGCGATATGAAAAGGACAGATATGATGGGCACATATAAGTCCTGGCACGGGATAAACAATACAAACAAATGAACAGGATACATATATTTACATTGCCTTAAAAATATATTGTTTATGCAGCCTTCCATTTCCCTTAGGCCGTGCTGTACGATAAAATAGCTACAAGTTTATTGGAATGATCAGCAATTTTTTATTAAAGTAACAAAGCAGATATCTCTTCCTTTATATTGCTTTCAACCTTGGACTGGACGTTCGTTTCGATATCTATGATTACATACAGTACACACATACATAAATGCATTTCATATGATACACACTCCATTGAGCAAAAGACTTGAAAGAAATTGAAGGGTATGTTTTAGCACATCAAAATCAAATTGTGGAATGGTTATTACAACATTATAGATACACTATACATGTGGATGGAAAAGACATCAAATTTACACATGAACATTTTGCATTTTTCTCACACCATTTTCCCATTAATAGATCTGTAATCCAGCTATTCCGACTTGATTTCTTTTGACTAGATTTCCATTCTGGTTAAGTGAGGAAGATGACAAGGGAGAAGGAAGCGGCAGGCGTGCTGGGTGTCTAGGGACATCTCGGAATGCATAATCTTTCTTTAACCGATTCTCCCATCTACTCTTCTGCCTGCTGGCTCCTGTATGTACAGTCAATACAATATACAGTTTACGATTGAGTAGCGAAATCCGGCGGTTCGTGGCAACACTTTCCCGTTGCATTCCAGAATAAAGGAAGAGCTTAGGTTTTTTGTAAAAGAGGAAGGAAAGTGGAAATGAGAGTTGGAATTGGGAACTTTGCGCATTTGGATGAAAAGTGCTAATGTTACAATCGCTGCTCAGAGGGAATTCCTGCCGCTTGCATGCACTCTTCCACTACAAACCTGGTTTGGCTATAGGGCTCTCCAGCGAACTAGATGTTTGCACAAAAGATCAGCCCCCCACTTCTCCATTGGAATTCAAGGAAAGTTCCAAGGGGACTACGGAATAATACAAAACTAGCTTGGCTGCTGGCTACTAAGTCATTTGTATTTGAAACGATGTCCAACTAAAACTTGTAGTGTAACTTTTTAGAAACTTGTAAAACTTTGTTTTTCCATCAAACACGTCTCGTCAATTCCAATTGCCCAAGTTTCCCGTATTATGACATCAAAGTAACGGAAAATAAGAATGATTTAGTACAATCACGACATTTGAAGTAGCAGCCGACTAGTTTGCTGATATGGCAGAATCATTTGCATGGCTTCATTTCTTTGGTAGGGATTAAAGACGTGGATAATAATTTGCAGTCACTTTCACCAAGGTCTCCATGTACTCTTGAACTTCTTATGTCCTATTCTATGCATGAGTGTCAGAGTAGATTAGAGCTTGATCTTGTTAGCTCAGGACTTTAATGGGATGAATATAAAACGTCGCAAGATGAGTAATATAAACTTGCTAGGAATAATTTGATACTGTCACACAACTTGTGAAAGTGTGTCGAAAACAAAGATTTTCAGGATGTGACGTACACATCCAGGAAACCCTTTCTTCATTGAATTTTATTTTCCTTTCCTGTACACTACGACTTGCTTCCCGTCTAATAATGAATAGAAACCACGAACAATCTTGTGGCAAACTTTTCCAGTTCCATGCATGGATAGACTTGTCGTAGTTGCTAAAAAAATTCCCAAAAGTAGAATTCCTGCCTGTCGTCCAGTATAAGAAAATGCTTCCTCTCAGTCAGTTTACTTTGTGACGGCAATTTTGCATTGCATGAAGCGTGCCTAATGTCTGTAGGTTTAGGAGACCGCGTGTCAAGATAAAACAAGAGGAATTTTTACTTGGTTTGCTCTGGAAACTTTAAAGCCTTGGTCAAGTGGATGTGAAAAGTGCTAGCTTGTTAGTCTTATTGTTAGTTTTGTTGAGGAAGTTGAGACAAGAAGTTGTATCAAGGGTGTGTAGTTCTAAAATAATAACAAAAAGCTCTTTGACGTGTTCAGGTGGATTTTTCGGAAAAGCCCACGTTTTGGAAGGCATTGAAGCCACCAGCAAAGGACAAATGTGGAGAGCTGCTTGTTTCCTTGTGTTACCATCCCACCAACAGCACTCTTACACTGACTCTACTGAAGGCCAGAAGTTTGAAAGCCAAAGACATAAATGGAAAGTCAGGTATGTAAAGATAGGTCTCACTCCTTGGGGAAAGATTGATTGGCGATGGTGTGAAAATTGGGATTTCTTGTTCATGCAGATCCGTACGTAAAAGTTTGGCTCCAGTTTGGTGAGAAACGATTCGAGAAACGAAAGACACCGGTTTATAAGTGCACTTTGAATCCTGTTTTCAATGAAACTTTTACTTTCAACGTGCCCTGGGAAAAGATCCGAGAATGTTCGCTGGACGTTTTAGTAATGGACTTTGATAATATTGGCCGTAACGAACTCATTGGACGTATTATGTTGGCAGGTACGCAATATTTGGCTTTCATCTCACACAAGCACATTATCGATAAATCGATTCCCAACAAACAATTACGTGCTGCATGGAAAAACGTGTGTCTTGGTTTTCTTTTCAGGAAAAAATGGGACTGGAGCATCCGAAACGAAACACTGGCAAGACATGATCACGAAACCGAGACAAACCGTTGTACAGTGGCATAGATTGAAGCCAATTGATTGAAGAAACGCTTGAGAACATGGGTAAGCATACAAAACATTGTTATGAAACTCTCCTTTCTCGCCCAACTTTAAATGCCCAAAAAATACTTTCGTGCGAGTACTAAAATGAATTGAAAACAGGAAATAAAGAATGATGTCAATTTGTTTTTTCCCGTTCTAGGTGACAGGCTCAAACCAGAGTAGTGCTGTCTAGAAGATTGAGAAATTGTATATTTTTGTGAGTAGCCTAAAACCTATCTTAAAAACTCTTCTCACTCTTCTGTAGTATTCTTCTCTTCACACGAATGCTCCTCAGAAATCGGTGAAATCGGTGAGTTTGACCCGACAACAAAAAAACTTTTGGCACTAGCACACGCACTGAGATGTTTTCCTTTTCTTCCTCTCTGTCTTTCAATCTTCTACAAGTATTAAAAGCATGTAATCCGTCAGTATCCATTAACCAGGATCTAGCTATTTCTTTGATGATGCATGTTTACAAATCCCTGTGACGTTTTGAACAAAAAAATCTGAAAGGGGAAAGTTGATGAGCCATTAGAGAAGTACACAAAGCGTGCACACAAATTGTTTAGCTTTCATATCGCAAAAACTATTGGTCTTTACTACTAGGCAAGATTTTTATGTAAAATGCCAAGGCTGTGTATAGTACAATACAATCACTTATTGGACTCGCCCATCCATCCATCCTTATAGTTTAGTTAACTGAATGTGAACAAGATCATCCTTTCCAACAAATCCACACAGTAAAGTTTAGTGGAAGAATAAGAATAGTGATTGATGAGTCTTAATGATGGATGAAACCTGCATCTCCTTCAACAAACGACACTAATAGCACTCTCACTTTCCCTCTTCTTTGTTTTACTCTGGTAATTCTTCATTTCTCTACTACTAAAACACCAAAGGAAAGAAGGAAGAGTGTATTCCTAAGTAAAACTAAAACAACCACAGCACAGAGGAATCCTTTGTTTTTAGCTAGAGAATGTTATAGTCAAGGTTGTATAATTGCGTCTGTGGCTTCAGGCACTGCGCTTATCTTGGTTGGTACATTCTTGTATATGCCCGCATAGCATTACTCACGGATGCATGGTAGCTGCTTTATCCTTGATGAAAGACTCATCCTATTAAAATGACGCTTTTGTTTTATGACTACACTTTCGAAAACCATTTCTTTGGAGATGAAATTGGTTCATAAATTTTGGAGATAATGTGTAAATCGAATATCAAAGAGCGTGAGTTTGGCTCACTCCAGTCTCTTTTTGCAGTCTTTCTCTTTTGACATAAACAGTCTGCCTCAACAGGGAATTAGAGTATTTGAGTGAGATTGAATGTCTCATTAACATCATCTCAAAGTACTGCTGCTACGCTTATGTAATCTTAAGCTGTTGCTTCCTCGCTTTATCTCACGCCAGCTTTATTTTCATCTAAAATTCCTCTATTAAAATGTCATGAAATTTCACGTTTTGTGTGTAGAGTTCTCTATATTTGATGGCTTCCAATTTCTGAAGGACAACACTCCCCACTGAGATCCATGTCAAAGGAACTGTTTGTTAAAATAGAATGTCACTTAGAATGATTCATCATCAGAAGCAGAAATCAAATGGATGCGACAAATTTTGACTGCCATCCCATCAGCGATTTTCATCAATATCAATAATGAACTACCTGATAAATTTATGACATGATCCAGCATTTACTTCAGTCCCTTTTAAAGTGTCACACCAAGATAACAACAGCGAAACATATTGGCATAGAAGAATCACGACTTTAAGTGTTAGAGCAGATATAAATATATATATGCAGATACAAGCAGACTTGTGAAACAATCAAAGTTATTTATTACCTGTAACGTAATAGATGTTTATCTGGTTAAGATAGTTGATAGAGTCACATAGAATTCGAGATTTTACGATCAGTCAGTCACAACTTTGTATAGTGTAGTGCATCGTAGTTTTTTATGTATAGGTATGCCATGTAACCAGTGTCAGGTAAAGAATTTGGCTTAAATTCCTCTTGAAAGGCTTTCACAAAACGCGTACGAAATAGCTATTAAGTTTTTACCCAAAATGCGCTGCATAATTATTTCCCACCCGCACTCAGCACTACTACTCCTCCCTCCTTCAATAAATGTTTCATTAATTGAAAACTGTACTATATTATCCCAACCAACCTTATACAATCCTCCAGGCAATCAACAACACATACGTCAGAGTTATTTATCTCCGCACTACTCATGACCCCAGTTAAAGGGTTCATTGATGATCAACTAACGTGACAATCATAGATCTATTCAAGACGTTTCAATTATTTATTAATTCATCATCAACAGAGAACTACATACTTTATGACCACAAATCAACTCGATACGTACATTTTTATTTACCAGAGTTTAATGCTAATAAATTAAATTACATATTAAATGGTGCATTGACGAGAGAAAATGTAATTACATTTAAGATATTTATATATGGTTGTCTGTCTGTAAGTATAAAATATTTATAGTCCTTGTCGTCCCTATCATTTCTAAACATTGCTGTTTTACCGTTCTGTTACAATGTCGTAAAATTTGTCACAAGAGTGGCAACATGAGAAGAAATTCATTAAATTTTGATCCGTCATTGCTTAAAATATTAGAATTATGTCTGTCAGATATGATATTTGCATTGCTATGTTTAGACCTTCATTTGTCACGAATAAGTCTGCATTCGGCAATCAGAATAGAGTTGACACCCTTTTTGAATCCGGATGATTATTGACATTTCAAATTGACGCATTGTCAGTTAGTATTAACGGACCTTTACTGCACTAGCTTGCTGATTCTTAGTCAGATATACCAAGAAAAAGAAGCACTTTGATGTTCCATCATACAATTTTCTGAAATCCAGCCATGTCAGTTGATATTCATAAGCACCTGCCGGAACCAAGATAATTGAATTCTCAGACATTTTTAGGAGTCATCAGAGATATACATTAGATATCACAGATTGTTCTATATTAGAGGTTAATAGATAGTGCATATCGGACGCTCTGGTAAAATGCATGCATGTTAAATGTCGCCAACATGTTCCTTCATCTAAACATTAAAATAGCCTATACATTATAGTTTAACCAATGCAGCTCCGAATTTGAAGGCAAAATAAATTAAACTGTAATGTCAGTTTTCTGCGCTAACTTTTACTTTCTATACCTACCCTTAATAGCTCCTAAATTGCTGATGACTGTCTAAAAACTGAAAACAACATTTGACCAATGCACGAATCAAAAGGCCTCTCTCTATTAATATAATCTATAACAAAATGCAATTCCAGATAATTGAAAAATCTATTATTTTATGTCAAGCCCAGCTACCCTATAGTACATAGATTACATGGTTATTATATTATGATAACTTTCCCAAAGAAATACAGAAATTCTATATCTAGCAGAAATTACAATGCAGTCTTGTAATGCGCCATGGTATGTAGGTAATGTTGAGTGTGTCAGTCAGTTAAAGGACACATATTCATACCATATTTTACGTCATGTGCCAATCATATTAAAATTGTTAACGATTCATTACCAAATTGCACCTCTACTCTATCTCTCTCCCAGCAGTTTCAATAATTTTGGCTCACAAACCATGGGTAAAAGGCCAAATTCGCAAAAAAAGAAGGAAGCGTTCAATGATTGAAAATTACCAAACCTGTGTTGATAGCAATGACAATGTTTTAAGAGCATGTATGTGAATGCAAATTAATAGAGCTGGCCTTCTAATAGGTTGGGTTTACTTGTTTAAGTAGGTAGGTAGGAGAGATATTTTGTTGAATATTAAGTATTATATAATTATGCTATGATTTATACACTGCTCCATCCCAACGAAGTAGTGGGACAAATCATAAAAATGAGACTTGGTCTGTCAACAGTACCAAATATTTTGATTGAAGAGTAATTTATCCAGAGTTAATATTGTTGGGCTATTTATTACGCCATATGTAACAAATTATTATATAATTATGTGATAAGTAACTCAATGAAGAAAATAAACTGCAAAATACATTTGTTTCTTACGTATCCTTACTTTCTCTACTAAATTTCTTTCTTCTTTCTTAAACATTCAAGCAAGTCTTGAAATCCATCACTACTAATAGTACATACACCTATCATTTCCCATGTTAGCTACAAACTGACTGATAGTAGTCATCACTGTGACTAGCATGTCGTATATACATTTCCCTAATTCATCTCACATCATCTACACTAATTAATAATCTATATCGGTAGGTAATTGCATGTCGTAATTGCTGTCACATGATTATAGCATGCATTAGCATTTGTCTCTCTGCAAAAAAAGTGAAGCTATATAATATCCGAAAATTAAAGGCTGCATGCATGCACATCCGAAATGAGAGTTTGGATTGGATTGCATGGGTCCCTCCTTCTTCCTTCTCTCTCTAGTTATTCTGTAGATGGAAAAATAGTAAAACAAAAGTTACCTGGTTGCTTGCTACTACATCTGCTACTCTTAACCCGAATCTTCGGTTATTCCGAGAAATACCCGAGACTTGCCAAATAATGGTTGTATTTCTGTTGATAGAAGAGCAAGTAGTATGTACTATAAGACAGAGCCTTTCTCCATATTATTCACATTCATTCCTCTATTCATTCCTTAATAATAACAGGGCTGATGAATTATTCCTTCATTCTCTTCTATTATTTATCAACATTACATATTTTCCAAGTAATTGTGATAATAAATAAGCATAGCATCAAGTATAATAGATTCACTCACTAAACAAAGCAACTTGATTCCTTGAATTTGGTAGTATAGTCGTTGGTGGGGTTGTCAGTATTTACCTAGAAGAAATCAATTTCATAATTTAAGGGGATTAAGTACTACTCGTTTTGGACAATAATATCCTAAATAACTAGAGTACATCATATATCATCAGGTATGTTATTTATTCAATATTTATTATCTATATGATTACCGGTTGGTTGGTATAAGAGTCTATACGTTCGTCCAAGATGTTCTGAGGGTCATTATCTCCAGTATATGTATTCATTTTCTGCATGAGTAGTGTCATCCTTCCTTTGTAAGATGCTTTTGATGAGAGGAGACTTGATGAAAATATAATAGCATCACTTTTTGGTTCTATGAAATAATTGTAACACCAACACCCCATCTTAATAGTTATCATCATCATCATGCTTAACCAACCAGACCAATAACTAACCACATTGTCATGTGATGAATAGATAGTTAAGTAGTATAATACCAGCCATGTCATACCATACCATACACGTGTACTACTATATACAACAGACACCAAATATTTATTTAGCAGCCGGTTAAGTTTCTGTCCCCAGTTGCTTTGTCTTTTGTTACTTTTACTCCACTGTCTGCCTATTTAATAATGCAGTGTTAATAATATTCATTCAATTGATTTATTCTCCTCCGTTATTTATGCAGCTATTAAGCCAACTAAAATAATGCATTAAATCATTTCTTGAAAGTCTGAATTTGCTCCAGTCTCAAAACTGTGTTTCAAATTAGTAGACAGCAAGCAAATGAAGGAAAAAATTGGCATCTTTATCTTGATTCAATAAATAATTGAGTTAAAAATGGAGAAGACTGAATTTGTTGATAGTAGTGGGGGTGGGGGTGGGGAGAAGGAAATTTCTTTGAATATGGAGGAGGAGGAGGAGGAGAAGGAAGAGGAGCAAAAGAGTTAAAAAAATGATAAATTTCATCTATGGATATAATTATTGAATGGTTGAATGAATAATTATTAATGGTTGATTACTATATTTATAGTTTCATCAACAGAGGAAAACGCCATGTCCATGTCATCAATGAATCCAAATCCCAATAGTAGTAGTGGCCTTCCGGTGAGTTCTTCATATTCTGAACGACTCTATCCTTCGGTTGATGAAGGGGGCAATAAGTCTGCAACCATCACGTCAAATCCAACAAATATTGCAATGCCTGGACCCATTCCAGCACCGTTTAGATCAACATTTACTCCTTCTTTGCCTCCTAATCGACAATATCCTGTGCCCAACTCTCTTCCGGCCGTACTCCCTAATTCAGGTATTTTACGTAACATATTTTAAGCTATTTCAGTTCGAGGTTTACTGTAAGGTGTTTTATGATAAATTCACAGTTTCTGCCCCATCTATTCATTCAGCCGCGTTGGACGCTTCAAGTCCACAAAATGGAGAACATCGTGCAACTCGGGCTTTGACATCTCCTTCGTCAAAAATTGAAACGATAAAGAATTGGGGCATCTCCACTTACAAGTGTACCAAACAAATGATGTTTGAAAAATTGGGGAAAAGTTCTCGAACTGTTGATTCAGGTGAGAGAGGGAATTATTTGTAGTTAGTAAAAAGGGTTAGGAATAGGATGACTGTGGTTCTGGTAACTAATCTATTTTTCGATCTATACATTTCACCAGAGCTGGAGTCTAGAATCCAACATTTACGGGATATTAAACGTCGATATCTTCAAGTTCTGGGTCTCAGTAGAGCTTTTACCAGCCACTTTTATCATGTCATTCAGACACAGGTACATATACATGAATACTTTTCATGAAGCTTTATGTTGGTTGATAAAGATCATTAAACTGTGAATGTGATAATAATTTAGCAAGCTTTGGCGGAAGTGTTTGCTGATCTGGCGCAAAAATCTCCGGAACTTCAGCAAGAATTTTTGTACAATGCCGACACTCAGCGAAATCTGCACAAAAATGGAGAAGTGCTCCTGAGTGCTTTGAACTTCTTCTTATCATCGGTAAATACGTTATGCAACAAAACAATCGAGGATACCATTTTGACGATAAGACAGTATGAAAGCTCGAGGTACATATATACTACTGCTTGCTGAGGTTAATTAATATATTTGTGGTCCATTTAAATCATGTCATTGATATCGCCATAGGCTAGAATATGATGCATACCGATCGGATCTTGAGCTGATGCTGCAGATGCCAAAGACGGAAGCAACTTCGGCCAAAATTGAAGAGGCTCAAAAGAATTTCAACGTTTTCAAAATCAGCTACGAGAAACTACGTGATGATGTCAATATAAAACTACAATTTTTGGACGAAAACAGGGTAATGCACTATTTTAACCGTTAATATTAGGATCAAATTAATGAATGTTTTTTATCTGTCTGCATTCTAGATAAAAGTAATGCACAAACAGTTACTGCTTTTTCATAATGCAATCTCGGCATATTTTTCTGGAAATCAGCAAGCATTGGAGTCAACTCTAAAACAATTCAGTATAAAGGTTCAAAGTCCGAATTCATCATCGCCGTCGTGGTTGGAACAATAACTAATTACAACACTTTCAACTTTCTAGCCATTCTAAGATTTCTAAGGAGCAGACTAGATTTGAACCAAAGTTACGTTCTAGTCGACCTGATCTAGATTATAAATTTCTGTCTCCACAACGCAGAAGATCATGTATCACTTTCTTACATATGAGCATTTGTTATACTCCATTAACCTACACAAATTGCAATGAGGGTGAGAGTATTTGGGTGAAAATAAGTTATCAGTATTTTGTACACATTATTATTATACGTAGAATTGACAACGTTAAATTATCATGGATGGAGGACTCGTAATCAGTATCATATTCCACGACACAATTTGCTTTATATCTTATCTTGTTAAAGACCAGTTCCTCAATTCGATTCCCTAATAATGCCTGACCTTAACATTGAAAATGAAACCTAAATTGCAGTTTAAAACGTAATAACAAAATTGGAGTATTTTTGGTGAAGTTGTGTAACTTTTTACATAAGATGCAGTGAATAAACCCGAGGTTTCGTTCAGTTGATGTTATAACAGGTAATAAGTAATAAAACTTTATTTTAACAACTTGTATTACTCAACACAAAACGCTTCGTAAATATTTGCACTCATAACTCTTACATTATCTGCATTTGCCAATAAATTAATCCAAGGATCATCTAAAACATCTATCAAGTGCAGGGATGTCATTGTTGGAATAAGTTTTGCAACAGCTACTCTTGGTTCAGCAAACACAGTTTTGGGATCTTCTTCATTTGCTGATGATGACTCTGTGTTATTTTCAACAATTGACTCTGATATCCGATCGATGCAGTAACTGACTCCTTGCCTTTCAAAGTGGCGAAGAATGTCTCTCGTGTCATCAGATTCTAAAAGGTCGAATGTTTCACAGACTAATTTTCTATACAAATTTGAAGAATCAATAGGATCGGTGTCCACATTCCCGTTAAAGAATTCGGGATTTTTAAGAAGCTCATCTGGGAAAACGTACTTCCAAGGGTATGTAGTAGGACAATCAAGTGTTGTCTGAGCAGCAATATAACCATCATTTCCAACAGTACCTTCTTCTGCAGGAGCTTGCTGCCTAATTATAGTCCAAAACAATTGTTCCAAGTCACTGGAACTGATTGTTTGTTTCAGAGAGACCGAATGAATAATGTTTTTAACTTGTTGTTCTACATATTTGCAAATCTTAATTATTCCAGTGGACACAAAGTATTGGGAGAAGTCAAGGTATTTTCTCTGTGCATCTTCATCCATAACTCTTGATCCAGATGAAGGGTTTGAACGAGTCGTAGTAGTTTCTGCCAGTGATTCATTTTGTGCTCGACCTTTGATCAAATATCCTCCAATCATGCTTAGTTGAATACGAAGAAAGACATAAAGAATTGAAGATCCATAAATAGTGACGAGCACTCGAGTGAAGGCAATAACTTTTAATTCATCCCATGCTTCCAATTTATTCTTCACTAGATTAGATTTGAGCTGTTCTTGAATGTATTCTGCATCTAGTACTTGACCAATTTTCGTCTTCATGACTTGAAATAGTTGCCGAAATGTAGCGATTGAATTTTGATCAACGTTTTCAAAATATTGTTGTTTCTTAACTTTTTGCCAATATTGTATAGCCTGATCTTCTTGATAAGCAATGAATCTGTCTCTTGCATATCCAACTCCATAAGCAGCCACTTGGACAGCTATTCCACCCAAGACAGCCTTCTTCCAATGGTTCCGAACAAATGTTTTAGCTCGTTGAAACATTGTAAAGTGTAATTTGACTTGTTGAAAAACGTTGAGAATTGAATAGAAAAAGTAGTAAATAAATATTTGTAAGGTTGACAAGTCCTTTTTTATGCTTCGACTAGTTTTGTTTTGTATAAGAGTTGAAGTTGAGTGCTGAGATAAAAAAGTTTTATGAAGGGAGGAATTCTGTGTCTCCTGTATCCACTTTGAGTCCTGGTTGCTTGTCCAGTCGATTAATGACGAAATTGGTGGTATCAATGAATCTGAAAAAAGAACATTACACAATATTTTTTATTCACAAACTTTTTTTAATCTTTTTTGACAAATTTTACCTTTCCACACAGTTCACCAAGCAGGATTCAGTTTTCCCATCCAAACGAGGTGATGGCTTATCCACACAAATTTCCCAGCACTGTTCAGTAAGCCCATGGACCAAATGCTGTATAACAGAACACACACGATACAAATAACTAATTGAATCATTCATGAAGCAAAACTTGATTTAATTTTATACCTGAAATCGTTGTTTTTGTGTTTCAATTTCAATGAAATTTTGAAGGTGAGGATCCTTCTGAATATCATCCAATCCCAGGCTCATAATTCTTGGTACAATTATTCCCTCGATAAGCTCAAAGTGGATAAACTACATTTTAAAACAAAATTTAGGATGTTAAAAAAAGAAAAAAAACTCGCCTTTACCTTTATCCGTGCTTCTAGTTTCCAACTTTCTTCAAATTTAATTCTTATCTCCTCCAAAATGAGTTGAACAATTTCTGTCTGATGCAAATATTACACTACGGCCGGGTTTGAGGTTTATTTTATACAAATTTGAACAAGATGCAGGTGGCAGCAGCAGTACAGAACAAGTCAAAGTCAGTGGTTTTTTCTCATTGTCCTCGTGCTAAAGATATTCATGTTCTTTAATATGGTGATCTGATGATAATGTCACTGTGGTCTTATAAATTGACGAGGTCAGAGGTCATATCACTCACTGACAAGTTAGATCAGAGTCAGCACAAGGGAGAAAGTTTTGCAAGCAAGAACGATACATATGCACTGATGTACCAAGTGAGATTCAGGAATATAATTCATGATGTGCAAAACGACTTGTCAAAATGAAATAAAATGACGAAAAACAATGAATGAAGAAAAATATTTATTAGCAATTGTCATAAAATTTCAATATCCACCTATGATTATTTGTTAAAAATACTACCTAACAGCGTTATTACAAAATGATTGAAAACCTAAATTGCATGGCTTAATTTCTATTCAAGAAAAAACTAGAACGCAACACGCTTAACGTTAAACATAATAAAAATGAAGAGGTTCCATCTGAATGAGCACTGGGGGGATTATGTATGACGCATCACCTCAAAGGTCGATGTAAAATTCGTCCAATGGAAGGGTCGTAAGAGGAAGGTAGCTGAAAAATTAATAATTTTTAAGAAAGGTTTTCTTTAAAATTCTGTAAATAATGCATCTCAAGTGCGAAAGATACTGACTGGAGTGGGAGATTTAGGGATTATTTACTTGTCTCATGCATTGTTAATTAATTTGATAGCTGAAATACTTAATGCTAGACAATTTCTTTGACTAGACAAATCATGCAAAGCTATCAAGAATTCACGTTCACTGCAGTACGACTATAAACGAAGGTACGCCAGCAAAGTTTCAAGCTTCAGAGACCCATAGAATAAATGTACATTTTAATGCAAAGTAGACAACGAAACAGCGTTATCGGCTCCCGAGGAAGTTATGTAACTAATTTTTACAAGAAACTGGATCAGAAAATTTCTGGTGGGATATGGCAGTATAATAGTACACAGCATTATATTTTACAACCTACGAGAATCTACTCCTATGTTACATGGGCTATGTACATTAATGTAACGACTCCAATCAGTTCAATGAGGGTAAAGTGCAAAGATGACAAATTTCCGTAAATTCTTACAGAAGCTCCTATCCTTGATAGATAGCGATTTCTAGTGTGAAAGTCAGATCTAATGGAAGTAGTAGGAACTGCTACACTGAATAACGAGTCCCTTTCCAAAGATTCGCCAAGCCTACACAAAAAACTTTCAAGTTGCTTTCATACGCAATACTGTAAAACTAATTTCATTGCACAGCTTAAAAAAT
>JAQIWQ010000736.1:0-14180 GCA_034695825.1 Folsomia inoculata
ACATCAAAATATTGGCGAATCAGGAGAGGTCATAACTGCGATGATGATGGTACCTAGAAGAATGTGTCAATCTATATGATTTTTTTTTAACACTCAAGAAGTCATTACCGTATTATTTACATATAGTTCAGCTAATGATATATATCTTAGTGATTAATTGTTGTACCGAGTCTATCGATATGAGTATAGAATAGGCTTGAGATTTCCTCAATTATCCTGAACCATAGTTAAGAAGATAGCAAAAATCCTGCAGGATTGAATACATACAATGATTGCATACACAAAGCTAAAAGTTTAATTTTGAAGCGCAAAATCACCTCGGCCGGACATGGTAACCATTGCAAGCGGAATGTAAAGATGTAGCGCACATGATGTAGTTATAATCTGTCCCAAATGATATTCTTCACCTCTGATCTCCATTGCAATGCAGGTGGTCATTTCTAATACCGTAGTTCCGGTACTACTTGCAGGTTTTTATATTTGCCAAAGGTCCCTATATATGCTCATCTTTTAACAGGCTACATATACATTGATGGATTTCATAACGAGGTTCATGAGAAAACGGTATAGGGTGATTTAATAGGGTGCACGTGTTTATATATCCATATCCATTCAAACGGGTAAACAAAACCCGTTCTCAAGCTGATGTGATATTTGGCACTTGAATAAAGTATTACATATTTGACTCAATTATTGCTGTCGTTTTAATTTTACTTGTTTAAAGATAGTAGTAAACTGAGTTCTTACTAGTGCAATATAATGGCAAAACGAAAGTTGTGCAACTTTGCAAACAGTAATACGGGTACGAGAAATTTATTACAAGACTTGATTTCTTCGAAAGTAGTAATAAAAAGGTTGAAATTATCTTCAAATATTTGCCAAAATTACAATCATGAAAGTTTGCCATATTCAAGTCCGATTATTTTGAATGATGATAAAAACAAAGGGTTATGCAGTATTTGCTTCGAGGATAAAGAAGAAATCAACCCAACGATAAACAACCAGATGAACATCCTTAATGAATTGGTCTTGAAATCTTGGGGTGGGGAAAATGAAGTGACCTCGGAGTTGGAGTTTAGATCTATCTGCATACTTTGTTCTGAAACGTTGGAACGATTGGATAAATTAAACAGAGAAGTTGGCAAAATTATTCTATGCCTTCGATCAGTTATTCGGATGCAAAGGACCATGGGTAGGCTGTTTCAATAGCAATTTATATGCAGTAAAGAATGTGAATTACGATAACTCTGATTTTCAGGTGAGAATTCACACGTCGTAGCAGCCCCTAGCACTAGAGACCCTAGCCGTTTTTCAAGAAAATCAATCGTCACGTGTCTTCCAACTGTTGTAGAGCAAGGAAGCGTAACAAATTGTGTGGAATTGGTTGATTTAAATGGGATTGATACGATAGTACAGGAGGAAATTAACATTACACCCCCCGCCGTCATGGAGTTTGAAATTACAGACGTTGACACGGATGATGAAGATGTAAGGGTTGAAGGTAATAGCGTGGACAATCAAGAGACGGCAGTTGTATCGCCTAACGCTCTAGTAATGAATTGTACGGATGAAAACTCTTGTACTATTATGCCAAGTGATGATGAAAATGTCATAAAGCGCCATGGAACTGCGACGAAATCAATGTAAGTCGTCAAAAGAAGCTTAGGTTTGACAGAAACGAAATTGTGTTTAGTATTAAGTATGATCGTTTTTTTGTTTAGATTACAGAAATTGAAAATTTGTCGAAGGACGAACCATGGTCGAAACGTATATGATAGTAAGAAACCAACTTGTCATGAATGTGGAAAAATGTTTACACTAAAAACTCATCTAATTCGACACCAAAAAAACAAGCTAATACACCAAAGAAAATGCGACATATGTGAACATGAATATTGTAGTGTAAAACAATTCAGGGCACATTTGTCATATATTAGACATGCAAAAGGGATGGAAAGCATTCGGTAGGTGTAATTTATTTCAAGAATTTATTTGGAATTTAAGATATTTTATGTACAATAATTAATAGAATTGGCCAAACCGGTGAAGTCACATTTGCCTGCAGCATATGTGGACGTCATTTTAGTTTTCTGAAAGTACTTTTTGAGCACGAAAAACGCACACATCAAAGTGCAAAAAATGAAATGAGTCTTCGTTGTAAACCCTGCGATAAAGAGTTTAAATTAATATCCGACTACAAAGAGCACGTGATTAGCAAGGCCCATGCCAATGCTACCAAAACTGGTAGCTCAACACGGCGAGCTGAAGGAAGGTAAGAAATAATTGATTTATAACTTTAACGGAATTGGTTCTAACAATGCTTATTCTGTAGTAGACTATTTCATTGTAAGAATTGCAATAAGCGTTTTGTGACAATGAAGACACTAAGCGATCACAAAGATGAATGCAAAATTTTTATCAATGTGGATGTGAACGATGAAGATTTAAAACCTATCGTGTTGAACATGGAATTTGATATCGTGGATGATGAAGATGATGTAGACGCTTATAGAGAGCCTTATTCTGCGGGGTTGGCAAACGGGAATAGTGACAAAGACATCGTTAATGTCACCGAAGGAAGAGAGGAGCCGGAAGTTGGGCGTGTCAACGGGGATAAAGAGTCTCAGATATGTAATGCAAGGCCAATAGACAATTCAGAGATTAGGATAAAGAGACAAAGTCGAAAACGGGCTGAAGAGAAGTTGGATGCCCTTGCGAAAGAAAATGCTACCGACACGATGGATGAGGGGGGTTCAGATGCTGACTATCAAGATGATAGCTGCACAGAAGCTGTTGGGGATGAGGAGGATTCAGATGATGACTTTGAAGAGGATAGCTGCATAGAAGATGTTTGTAAGAAGAGTAATTCACGGTATGTGCGGTATCTGTCATGTGAATATATTTTCACTGGTTAGTTTCTTAAGCGTGTCATTATTAGATTAAAACAAGAGGTTATCAAATGTCAAACAAGGAAAGGCGAGGTTAATTCGGCAGCTGGCCTGGGAGACGAAGGATCAAGTGAGACTAATTTTGGAGGAATTGTACACCAGGACAACATTGGAAAACAGAAAAAACGTCATTGTGGCCCGTGTGGCACAACATTTACGACGTTCCAAAGTTACAGGGAACATCTATTGACAGTTAAACATGCTAATGTCATAGCAGGAAAAGTCGCCGTAATACGACAAAAAAGGTAAAAGAAACAGTGAAGCTCGCAAATTTTCGTCTGAGCCAAGTAAGGCGGGGTCATTATTCGGTATTTATAAAGTGCGATACTCTTTCTTCTAAAAACGTAGCTGTGACCCGTGTGGTACAACATTTACGACGTTCCAAAGTTGCAGAGAACATCTATTGTCAGCTAAACATGCTAATGTCATAGCAGGAAACGTCACCGTAGTGGAACCACGACAAAAAAGGTAAAAGAAACAATGAAGCTCGCAATTTTGGTCTGAGCCAAGTAAGGCAGAGACATTGGCCATTCGGTATTTATAAAGTGCAATACTTTTTTTCTAAAAACGTAGCTGTGATCCATGTGGTACAACATTTACGGCGTTCCATAGCTACAGGGAACATCTATTGACAGTTAAACATGCTAATGTCATAGCAGGAAAAGTCGCCGTAATACGACAAAAAAGGTAAAAGTAACAGTGAAGCTCGCAAATTTTCGTCTGAGCCAAGTAAGGCAGAGACATTGGCCATTCGGTATTTATAAAGTGCGATACTCTTTCTTCTAAAAACGTAGCTGTGATCCATGTGGTACAACATTTACGACGTTCCAAAGTTACAGAGAACATCTATTCTCAGCTAAACATGCTAATGTCATAGCAGGAAAAGTCGCCGTAATGGAACCACAACAAAAAAGGTAAAAGAAACAATGAAGCTCACAAATTTTCATTTGCCATTCGGTATTTATACAGTGCGATATTTTTTTTCTTCTAAAAACGTAGCTGTGATCCTTGTGGTACAACATTTACGACGTCCCAAACCTACAGAGAACATTTATTGACAGCTAAACATGCTAATGTCATAGGAGGAAAGGATGCCGTAATGGAATTACAGCAGCAAAGGTAAAAGAAACAATAGAGTTTCCAAGTTTTACATAGTCTGAGAGACAAAACTGGGAAATTGGCCATTCGGTATTAATAAAGTGCGATACTTTTTCTTCTACTATTCATTCCAAATTAGTCCAATGAATTTGGGAAAAGTGGTTTGGATACTATGTAATAAATCTACATCAGAATCACTGTTGTTTTACTCTAGTGAAACAATGTTTTGATAGCGATAGTTGTATCCGGCAAACACAACTACGTAACTCATTTCGAATAATTAAAGCCGTCGGATGTTATTTTTCGTAATTTTGATTTGATTTGTTTTCAGGAAAATCAAATGCGAGTACTGTGACAGAAGATTTGTCACAAAAAAACGACTTAGATCTCACCAGAAAATCCATGATAATAATCGTCCCCGGCCTAATGTTTGCGAAACTTGTGGAAAACAGTTTACTCAGCTAAATGTTTTAAAAAAACATCAAAAAATACACGGCGACAGGCCTAAAATAGCGCACAAGAAGGCGAACAGGTATCTTCCCCTCTCATCTCCGAATAAAAGTAAAAGATATCGGAACTGACACATGTATAATTTTTACTTTAGGTTCATTCCTCTACAGGATAAAGCCTTTCCTTGTGTCAAATGTGAAAAGCGATTTGGCGATGTAGGAGGACTGCGCCGCCATGTCAACGCTATCCACAAAGGAATTCGAATCAAGTGTGATATATGCCCGAGGGACTTTGCCAATAGCAGTGGACTATTACATCATAAGAGGACAATCCATGAGCACAAAAAAGCCAAACGTCAGCCGTGTGAAAAGGAACGCTTTGAGTGCGAGATGTGCACAAAGGCGTTGGTAGCGAAATCGAAACTCGTGAGACATATTGAGCTTAAGCATTTCCCTGAACAAGATTCGTGTCCTTATGGATGCCCAGACAAGTTTGAATCCAAGCAGGAATGGATCTCTCATCTGGAACGGTGCAAATCTGAGAAAATTGTAATTTCGTTCACGCTTTGATCATTCTCGTGTACCGAATATTGTTAACTTTTTGTTTGTTTTAGACTGAAAAATCAAAATGCTACTGTCACGATTGCCGAGCAGTATTTTCCAACCAACTACTCCGAATATCTCACCATCTCGACCTTCATGCTACCTTCCCGTGTGAATTGTGTTTGAAAGTTTTCACCCGTAAAGATATCCTCAATCTTCATCTCTACAGCCACGAAGAATCTAAGCCATATCTTTGTTCCAAATGCGGACAACGGTTCAAGCAACAGTACAATTTACAACTTCATTCCACCACGGTTTGCGGAGAGGATGAGGATGCCAAAAAGGAGTTGATTATCAAACGAAGGGAGAAGCATCGAATTTTTCGAGAGAAAGAAAAACCTTACAAATGCGACATTTGCTCAAGAGGATTTGTAGAAGAGAGGCGTTTAGCTGCACATAAGTTAAAGAAACATCAGGACGAAGACGAAATTGAAGGTGATATATGATACCACTTGCAATTACAATGTTTTGATATGTACATCTTACTACCTAAAGGACTCAAGACAAACATTAATTTTTGTGAAAGATGTAGTTCAATATTGTCTGATTTGAGCTCAAACGATAACGGTTTTGTGCAGATAATAAACTATATTGACGATATGTTCATTACATTGACGAGTAATTAATGTCGTTCAAGCCGATTGCATTGAATTAACGTATTTAGATGGGACTTCATATACATCTAGTGACAAGAACACAATGACATCCCATCATAGATTTGTTTGTCATTCTAATTTGTGAACTGACCAACAAAGCTAAATTTAACAGGCAAGGCCATTGTGCGACACGGTAAAAAAACACAAATACGATGGCATTTGTAACATGATTCTGGGAAAGGTGGTAGAATAGAGATTCACACATGTTGACCCAAAACAAAATAGTGAAAGCCGTATTAAATTTTTGTCCTTTCCATTTCACTCGTCTTGAAATAATTAAATTTGTATTGAAATGAACTGTTCCTCAACCGTTTAAGGACAATAATATTTACAATGGCAAATAGGCCCAGTTTTAAGGGGACAGGAAATGTATTGCAAGATTTACTTTGTTCTTCAGTATTTGTGAAAAAGTTGAAATTGGACCATGAACCTGTGACATGTCATTCAACTATTTTTGGGGATGATAAAATCAAAGGGGTTTGCAGTATTTGTTACGGGGATAAAGAAAAAGTGCACCCAACTACGCAAAAAGAGATGAAGATTCTTGAGGAATTTGTCTTGAAATCGCGGAGTGTAGAAAATAATATCATCTCAGGGTTGGAGTTTAGTTGGATCTGCATCCTTTGTTCGGGGACGTTGGAACGTTTGAAGAAATGTAGTAAAGAGATTGAGGATATCGTTTCATGTCTAAGAGCCCTTATTCGGATGCAGAATTTTTCTACTGGTAAGATTACTCTATAACGAGATTAAATGGTCTTAGGATTACCGTGTAATACTTTAGTGAACTATTTTTTTAGGAAAACAATCAAATGTAGGGGGTGTGCCCAATTGGGATGAGTCAGTGGTTTCCCCTTTGAGAGTAGTCCAACAGCAGTATGCTGAAGCCATTGAGTTACCTTCAGTGGCAACGATTGATGAGAGTTGGACTGATTGTTTCCAGCAACATTTAAATATTATCCCTCCGACTGTTATGAAGTTTGAAATGACGGACGTTGAATCGGATGAGGAAGGAGAGGCTGAAAATGATAATATTGTGGACGCTAACGGTGGAGAAATAGCTTCAGTAGTGACGTCTAACAAGAAAATTGCGCTGCTTTCTACGGCTTCTGTCTTGTGTGAAGGATCCAATGATCAAAAGTGCACGAAATTGGACTATAACGACGACGAGATAGTTGACGAAGGTGGTACCAATGGGGGGAGTATTCATGATGGTAAAAAGACTCAAAGTACGACTAAGTAAGAGGAAACATTAAAGAATTTTGGTTAAATTTGCAGATGACAAGGAGACTGAAGGGAATGATGAAATGGAAGATGGGATGAGAACTGAATTAATGTATGTACCAAAAGTAAATCGTGGTGGCTTGTTTTTATAGTTGCGTTTATTTTGTTTATTATAGAAATGGTGAATTAGTGATTGGCCAGATTTGTGGAGAAACGTTTAAAGGCGTGGAAATTAACCCCCGTCATAAATCTTTAAAGGGAAAGCAAAGAAAAGGGCAAATAAGGGAAAAGTGCAAAATCTGTCTTCTGGATTTTGCTCGTAAAGATGTTCTAAGAAAACATTTGTCAACAATTATGCATAACGAGGGGAAGAAGAGTAGACGGTAAGGGCAAGTTCAGTTTACTGCAACACTGATTTATTTTGCATATTTTGAACCTTATTGTCTTATTATATTATATTTGCAGAGTCGACCCAAACGGTGCCGTCACATTTGCCTGTGACAGGTGCGAAAGTACTTTTAATCATCTGAAGGCACTTCTGCAGCACAAAAAAGTCAATCATAAGCTCGAGAATAAGATAATTCAATGTAGGCTTTGCGATATAAAGTTCCACTGTATATCCGACTATAACAAACACTTGCTAAGCGAAGCTCATGCTAGTAAAGTTGGAAATTTGCCCGTGAACTTGGGAGAAAAAACGTAGGATGATTTATGTTAATTTGTATAAAATTCCTTATAATTTAAATGCTCCATTTTTACAGGAAGTATCAATGTAGGAATTGCGACAAGAGCTTTTTGACGGAGGAGACACTATGTAATCACAATCAGGAATGCGTTAGTGCTGTTAGCTTCACCAACGAATATGATGATGCAGATTTAAAACCTGTTGTGCTGAACGCTGAGTTTAACATCCCTGAAGACTCGGACAAGATGGAAAATGTAGAAATTGATCCTGTTAACAATGATAATTGCCATTACTCAGATGGAGCACTACAAGTACCAGAGGAATGCTTACCACAAGATAATCTTTCTGGTTCGATAGATGATATCAGTAATACAGAGATTAGGGCAAAGAGGAAGAGTCGAGCAAGGGCAGAAGAATTACTTCACTCTTTGGCCAGAATTGAGAATGCCAATGACTCTGGGTCAGGGGAGGAGGAATATTCTGATTCCAACTATGGGGATGAGGAAACGACCGACAGTGATAGTGACGGTAGTTTCGTTGACACTGTTAATAGGAGTAATTCTTCACGGTAAGTGCAAGATGCATTCTTTGGCGCTGGTTAATTTATGATGCTAAACTGTTGTGTTTTAGATTGCAACAAGCAGTTACCAAATTTCGCCCAAGGAAAGTTCAGAAAGATGAGATTAATTGTGTGGAAAACATGCTAGATGAAAATGACGTTGTGAACAACTTGGGTGGAAATCGAAAATTGAGAAATACAAGCAAACCGAGAGAAGAAATTCGTTGCGATCCATGTAACCAAAAATTTAGAGGTTTGCCAGAGTACAAGGAACATGTTCTCAGTAGTACAAATCACGCTAATGCCATAGGAGGAAAAGATGCGGTGACAGAACTAGAAGGAAAAAGGTATGAACAACAATATTGGCCAACATTAGCTTGAGCTACGTAAGGCCTAACCAGGGCTTTTGTACCGGTCGTGTCTGCTTGTCGCCGTCGGACAATAATTTTGTATAGAATTTTTGTTTTTTTTTAATTTTAATAGTAATGACATAGGCGACTTTTAATAGTTTTACACGATAAAAACAGTGTCTCAGAGTCAGTAGTTAATACAATCTGTGGTGTTTTTGTGTGTGATTTTAATTTGTCTTATTACAGAAGATTGAAGTGCGAAAACTGTGACAAAATGTTTCTCACACAAACAAAACTCAAAATTCACAAGAGACGTGTCCATGGTGCTCACCGTTTTGTTTGTGAGTCGTGTGGTAAAGGATTTACTATGTTTTCTTGTTTAAAAAACCACCAAGCTGTACACGAAGATAAACCTAAAATAGTTCGCAAGAAACCAAACAGGTACACCGTCTCGTCAAATAAACGTAAATTATATAAAAAAAACGAATTTGCATATAAATATCATTCCTATTCCCACTTTAGGTTCATTTCTCCAAAGGACAAAGCTTTTGCGTGTACAAAATGCGATAAGCGATTTTGTGATAAAAGAGGGTTGTATGGCCATGTTCAAACTATCCACAAACGGATGCGCTTCAAGTGTGATTTATGTTACAAGGACTTTTCCACTGGGAACGGACTGTTGTATCACAAGCGGGCAGTCCATGAAAACAAAAAATCCAAAGTTACTCTGCTTGAAAGGTTTAATTGCGAAATGTGCAGTAAGAGCTTGGTTGCGAAAACGAATCTTGTGAGACATATTGAGCTTAAGCATTTTCCTGAACAAGGCACGTGCCCTTATGGATGCCCTGACAAATTTGAAGCCAAACAGGAATGGATTTCTCATCTTGAACAGTGCAAATCTGAGAAAATTGTAATTTTGCTAAAGCCTGTTCTATTGTTCTTTTCTAATGAATTGTTCTTGCGTACAGAAACTTTATATTGTTAACATTTTGTTTGTTTTAGACTGAAAAATCAAAGTGTTACTGTTTCAATTGTGGAGCAGTATTTTCCAACCAACTACTCCGAATATCGCACCATCTCGACCTTCATACCACCTTCCCGTGTGAATTTTGTTCCAGAGTCTTTATCCGTAAAGATAGCCTCAATCTTCATCTCTACAGCCACGAAGAATCTAAGCCACATCTTTGTTCCAAATGCGGAAAACGGTTCAAGCAACAGTACAATTTACAACTTCATTCCACCACGGTTTGCGGAGAGGATGAGGATGCCAAAAAGGAGCTGATTATCAAACGAAGGGAGAAGCATCGAATTTTTCGAGAGAAAGAAAAACCTTACAAATGTGACATTTGCTCTAAAGGATTTGTAGAAGAGAGACGTTTGACTGCGCATAAATTAAAGAAGCATCAGGACGATTCTGGTGAGGGCGACGAAATCGAAGATGATGGAACATAATTTATAGGTTTCTTCTATAATAGAGTCCACATAAATGGGTATGAATGTTATTGGTAGTGAGTGTTGAATATCGTTTGATTTGATTACTTTATGCACCCTTGTTTGTTATATTGAGTACAAACTCTAATATTTCTACTGATTATGACATTAAACTAAACTAATGATTTTATATATTCCATTTAATACAAAGTTAAATGAAATAAATGTGTGACATACTTCAAGCACGCCCATTACCCGACAGAGGAAACAAAGGCATTTTTTGTAGAAAGTGTTGTGGGAAAGGAAAAGTCAGGTGTAAATTGATGGAGCACACGTTCATTTCATTCCTATGTATATATTGCTATACACATTACATCAATCCATTCAACCTCGAGGAAACGAGACAAAAAATGCACTAAAGCCGTTTTAATAACTCGTGCTCGTGGTTTTCATTTTACTTGTCTTGAAATAATTAAATACCTAAATTAGATTAGTATTGAAATCAATGATACCTCTTGTCTCAGGAACAATAATATCATGGCAAAACGTTGTAAGGGGACAGGAAATTTATTGCAAGATTTACTTTGTTCTTCAGTATTTGTGAAAAAGTTAAAGTTTAATCATGCAGCTGTGAAATGTAATTCAACTATTTTGGAAGTTGATAAAAACGAAGGGTGCTGCAGTATTTGTTACGGGGATAAAGAAAAAGTTCACCCAACTACGGAAAGAGAGATGAACATCCTTAAGGAATTCGTCTTGAAGGCTTATTGGAGTGTAGAAAATAATGTCACCTCAGGGTTGGAGTTTAGTTGGATCTGCATCCTTTGTTCGGGGACGTTAGAACGTTTGGATAAGTGTAGTAAAGAGATTGAGGATATCGTTTCATGTCTTAGAACCATTATTCGGGTGCAGAATTTTGCTACTGGTAAGCATACTCTACAATAACGAGATTAATGGTTTTTTTGTGTATTATGGTGTAATATCTTTGAGCTATATAACTTTAGGCAAGAGGTTAAATGCAATAAGGAATGCGCCTACTGGGGACGAGGTTTCCCGTTTGTCAGCAGACTTTACGCTTAAGCCACACATTGAACCCGTTGAGACACTTTCAGAAGTTGATGAGGGTTGGACTAATTCTGCTGTGCAGCAGCAGTTAAACATTATCCCTCCTACTGCTATGGAGTTTGAAATGACGGACGCTGAATCGGATGAGGAAGGAGAGGCTGAGAAGGATGTTTTGGATATTGAAGAAGTAGCTTCAGTAGTGACGTCCAACAAGAAAATTGTGCTGCTTTCTACGGCTTCTGTCGTGTGCGAAGGATCCAATGATCAAGAGTGCATCAAATTGGACTATAACGAGAGGATTGACACCGATGGGGGGAGTACTCATGATGGTAAAATGATTCAAAGTACGACTAAATAAGAGGATATATTAAAGAATTTTGGTTAATTTTGCAGATGACAAGGAAATTGATGATATGGAAGGTGGGAGAGGAACTGAATTTATGTACGTACCAAAGTTAAATTGTGATTCTCATTGTTAGCTTTTATAATTGCGGACATGTATTTTGTTCATTATAGAAACGGTGAATCAGTGATTGGTCAAATATGTGGAGAAATGTTTAAAGACCTGGAAACTAACCCTCGCCATAAACCCCGGCAGCGAAAGAAGGAAAAGTGCAAAACCTGTCTTCTTGAATTTGCTCGTAAAGATCATCTTAGAAGACATTTTTCAACAATGTTGCACGTCGAGGGGAAGAAGAGTAGACGGTTGGTGCAAAATCAAGGGGCACTATATATCGAACGTATTATTTTTATCTTTACTAACCTTTATCTTAATATTTTCAGGGTCAATCCAAACAATAGCGTTATATTTGCCTGTGACAGGTGCGACCGTAATTTCAGCCTTCTCAAAGCAATGGTGCTGCATAAAAGAACTAGTCACAAGCTAAAGAATAAAATAATTCAATGCAAGCTCTGCGAAATGAAGTTTAAATATATATCAGACTATAGACAACACTTGCTGAGTACAGCCCATGCCAGCAAAGTTGAAGGAAATTTGTCAATGGATCTGAGCGAAAAAACGTAAGATGATTTATGTTAATTTTTATGCCATTATGTGACCTGTAAATTTAAATGCTCCACTTGTGCAGGCAACATGAATGTAAGAATTGCGACAAGACCTTTTTCACAGACAAGACACTACCTAATCACAACAATCACGAATGCGTTAGTGCTGCTAGCTTCACCAACGAATATGATGATGCAGATTTAAAACCTGTTGTGCTGAACGCCGAGTTTGACATCCCTGAAGACTCGGACAAGATGGGAAATGTAGAAACGGATCGTGTTAACAATGACAATTGCAATTATTCAGATGGATCACCGGAAGTACCCGAAGAATGCTTGCCACAATGCAATCCTTCTGGTAGGATGGATGATATCAGTAATACAGAGATTAGGACAAAGAGAAAGAGCCGAGCAAGGGCAGAGGAATTACTTCACTCCATGGCCAGAATTGAAAATGCCAATAACTCAGGGTCAGGGGATGAGGAAGATTCTGATTCCAACTATGGGGATGAGGAAACAACCGACAGCGATAATGATGGTGGCTTCGTTGACGCTACTAATAAGAGTAAATCACTGTATGTGCAAGATGCATTCTTAGACTTTGTTGATACTGGTTGGGTTATGACGCTAAACGTGTTATCTTTTAGACTTCGTCAGGCACATCACTCAAGGGAAGGTGAAGTTAATTCCGTGGACGACGTCAATAATTTTGGTGGAATTCGACAACAGATAAGCACAGGAAAACAGAAGCAACATCGCTGTGAGCCGTGTAACAAAACATTTAAATTGTTCCAATACTATAAAGAACATATTGTAAGTACGAGACATGCTAACACCATAGGAGGTGAAGATGCAGTGATGGAACTACTCAAGCTAAGGTATGGTATAAACAATAATGTCGAATTTTAGTCCGAGCCATACAAGGCCGGGATGCCAATTTAACTGAAAACCAATTTCCTTTCATAAACTTAACTCGCTTTTTCGTTCGTCTATGGAAGTAGATACTTGTACATATCTACTTCTATGCGTTCGTCTGACATATCATTTTAGTCGTTTGAAAAATTGATTTGATAGTTGCCATCAAAAAATTCCTCCTGGGCTAGAATTTTATCAATTTACTGTGATTCCATATTTCTTTCAAATTCAAAATAATTTTGTATGCGATGGCAGTCAACAACGCGTGTGGCTCAGGTTCAATAATTAAAACCCTGTGGATATGTTTTTGTAATTTTGATTTATTTTCAGGAAATTCGAATGCGAGAAATGTGACAAAAGATTTATGTCAAAACAGCGACTCGGAGATCATATCAGAGTTGTCCATGGTACTCACCGTTTTGTTTGCGAGACGTGTGGAAAAGAGTTTACTATGCTACCTTCTTTACAAAGACACCAAAAAAGATACCACAAGACTGAAAGAGTGCGTAAGAAAATAGACAGGTAAAGCTTTCTCTTAAACGAAACAAAATTAAACCAGCTTTGAAGTTTCTATGATTTCTACTTCTACTAGGTTCATCGATCCAAAAGACAAACCTTTTCCGTGTGCAAAATGTGAAAGGCGATTTTGCGATGAAAGAGGACTGAATTGTCATGTCAAAGCTAAACACAAGGGAATACGCTTCAAGTGTGACATATGCCCGAGTGACTTTGCCAATAACAGTGGACTACTTTATCACAAGCGGAGAGTCCATGAACACAAGAAAGCCAAACTTACAAATTACGAAAGGTTTCAATGCGAATTGTGTTCTAGGAGCTTGGTTGGAAAAAATCGGCTTGTGACTCATATTGAGCTTGTTCATTTTCCTGAAGCGGATTCCTGCCCTTATGGATGTCCAGACAAATTGCAAACCAAACAGGAATGGACCTCTCATCTGGAACAGTGCAAATCTGAGAAAATTGTAACTTCGTTATTAACGCTTTGATTTATTGATTGTCTGAGTATTGTTTACTTTTAATTTTTGTTTTAGACTGAAAAATCGAAATGTTACTGTACGAATTGTCGAGCAGTGTTTTCCAACCAAGTACTCCGAATATCGCACCATCTCGACCTTCACGCTACGTTCCCTTGTCAATTTTGTTCGAGGCGTTTTACTAAACAACGAACATTGGATTA
>JAQIWQ010000737.1:0-14176 GCA_034695825.1 Folsomia inoculata
GTCATGATCCACAGTTTAGACAGTTGGGGCATTTTATGGATACAAGTCAGTTGGTTAGTGGGCCTGGTGGGGGGAGTAAAAAGAAGGGGAATACTACTACTACTACTACTACTACTACTGGGGCTAGTAGTGGTAATAGGAGGTGGGGAAGGAATAAAAAGTAGGCAGTGTAGGGGTAGGGGGTATGGGCAGTGTCGGTCGTGGAGGTGGTGGAATTGATGTGGTTATGTAAGAATTATCAATAATATAAAAGTGTGTGTTTTTGACGCTATCGCCAGTTGTAGGTTAGTTTGTTATACATTTATATAACCCTTAGATATACATACATGGTTGTTGAAGCCAATTTACAATTTCCTCTTGTAATCCAAATTTGCCAATATTTTCTTGAGAATTAGGCCAGTTTTTTTTCTTTAGAAAATTACGTTAATAACTTTGCAACCTGGCCAATTACTATAAATAAAGGATGGTGTAGTTAAGAAAAGTATCAATGTATCCATCATTCATTACCATTAAGGAATAATGTCCATCCATATATCAATTACAATCCTGCACTATCCTCCTCTCATATTGTTCTAATAATAGTCCAATCCCATGCCCGTAATAATGATTTTTACCAATGGTAAATGTACTTTATAGTATCCAATATTTCTGTAATAGCATAACCTAACCTAACCTACATGGAATATTAACACCAATTTAATGAGCAAACTAAACCAAGATAATTAAAATTAACATTCCCCATGAAAATGGCATGTTACAGGAAAAAGCTATAATTGTTCAACGTCTTATGCTTGATTAGCATTCATTAATGTCTATAGAAAGTAATTCTGGACTGGAAGGTGATAATAACGCCGAATATCGTACAAAGACATTACGCCATCATGTAATAACTTGTAAATTGTATTAAAGATGTAGGTACTAATTTATGTCCTGGCTTAATTTTTTCATTCCTATATATAATACCTAAATTTCGGGTTAAAATTTTAGTTCCTCCGTGTCAGTTTACTTTCCGAATTTTCCATTCAAACCCTGAAATTCATCATGAATTTAATTTCTTTACAAATTGTAATAATATTATCCGCGGTAATGTTGCCATCAGCCTTAGCAATTTGTGAGGCAGAGACTAACGCTGCCCGAAGAGCCAACAGGAAACCCCCCATGATTTATGACAGACGGGTACGAAATTTGTGCAAAATTTGTGAAATTATACTTTTTGGCATTTTTTGACATTTTCTAAGCAAATATTTTGTACGAATTTATCGTTTATTTGCAGATAGAATCCGTTGCAAAAAAGCACAGTGATTTGCAGTTATCAAAACGAGCAATGAAACACGGATTTCCTGGCGAAGCCGACCTGGGTCCGAGGCTGGATAAGGCTGGATACAAATGGGGTGGCTTATCCGAGAATGTCGCAGACGTCGGGGGAAATTGTCAGCAAGCTATGGCAGCTTGGATGAAATCACCAGGACATAGGGCAAACATTTTGGGTGATTATAAAAATTTTGGGTGTGGCCAATCTGGGAAATATTGGACGTGTAATTTTGCCAGTCCTATGCAGCAACAGAGGGGATAGATAATGTTAAAAGTATTGCAATCACTAAATCATTTCATTGTCAGTTCTCATTGTATTCAATTCTAGGTAAATTGACTTATTTCCTCATCTTGAGGTATAAACATTATTAAAATTCATGAAATACAGGAGAATTTATAAAATTGAAATTGTCTTAAATAGAATAGTATAAATAGCTACTGATATGGGAGTTTGTTCAACTAGTGCAGAAAGTCAAAGAATTTGAAAACATGAACCGTAAAGAAGAACACGGATTTAAAGAAGGGTGAATTTTTTACATAATCATTGTACATTTAAAATAATTCGGAATATGTTGCTTAGAACTGGAAATGTTATTTTTGTTTGCATTGAATCCTGCATTTAAACGTGAGGTGATCCATTGTTGCATCTGAATTGCAAGTTTGCTTTCACCAATTTAATAGAGTATATAGTCCTACCCTTTTAGACTTGTAATAACCCAAGACGTGGTTCCTTTTCCGCATTCATCTTTACAATTCTCACCCTATACAACCACAAAATGTTTGACATTTGTGTTTTGGCTTTAAACAACATCCCGGACTGGTTATCTGTCAGTAAAAATATCATTTTAACTAAAGTTTTATTCCATAAGAGGAAGGAACACACGAATCTGTCATTTTTACCTGAATTTTACAAATTGACATGCTTCAATGACTATCCAGAGCATGTACACCATTTAAAGATAAGGGAGCTTCCTTAGAAGACACTGAGAAAACTGCTGTTGATTGCTTCCTACTAGAAATATTTTCCTCGAAATTGTTCCCTCCTTCCTTGCAATATCTCGACAAAGTCGTCAAAGTACTCCTCCTTTGTGCCGAATTGCTCTTTAAAAACATTCTGCAAAACTCATTCTTATATCCAGGGACAGCAAACGCGTAGACAAACGGGTTAACGGTACTATTCCCATATCTTATCCATCCCATGATGAGAAACACATTTCTCGAAAAATAAGGCGATCTTATTCCCTTTAGAAAAAACATTGTGAAAAGAGGTCCAAACATTAGCAGCATTATTGCTACAAGGAGCGTCATCTTCTTTGTAAGGCTTGTCTGCTGTTTTCGAGCCTTCAAAAACCTCTCTTCCTCTGATTTCGTGCTACCTTTCCTTGATCCCTTATTATTCCCACATTCCAGCTTGTAATCAAACGGCTTCACCGCACTCCTGCAAAATTATACAAATTTTCATATAAAAAACCACAAAAAATCCATACAAATCAATATACTCTCCACCTGTAAATCAGCCAATACAGCACAACCACAGTAGCAACGGGAATGCAATACAGGCCAAAGGTGATGAAAAAGACAAAGGGTTGTCTCAAATTTATCAAACAAACGTTCGGAATACTATTTGAATCCATGGGCCATACTGTTAGGGGAACAGCCACGACGGTAAAGCCGATAAGCCAAATCACCATAATTAGCTTAATCACCCTCCCTTTGGTCATGATTGTGCGATGTTTTAGGGGGAATTTGACCCCAATATATCTCTCACTGACAACCCCAATCATGGATAACATTGATGTCGAACAAAGGGTAAAGTGGATATAGTCAAAGGCAGAGCACACGTAAACCCCCCAGTACCATCGTCTGTTGGTGACTGTTACGGAAATGAGGATGGGCATTACGAAAAGCCCCACGAGGAGGTCCGCCATGGCTAAATTTGCGAGGAAATAGTGCGTCGGGGAGCGAAGACCGTTTTTCGAAGAGGTACAAAATAGGTAGAGGACGAGAGAATTTGTGGCAATTGTCGTGAGGCAGATACAGCAAAGGATTATGGAGAGGATTGTCTTTAAATTTGTCCATTCCTGGGGGTTGTCGAATAATAGGGATTTAAGGCCTTCAATGCTGTCGTCGATGGCAGATAGGTTTGCCAAGAGTGTTGAATTTATTTGGGAAATATTCATGTTCACAATTTATCAAGGAAAATATAAACACCTGCTTGCACTTGGAGGGTGAACTTGCAAGAATATGCAAAAACCACGGAATAACGAGTTTTAATTGGGAAAGTGGAATAGTGGAACAAAACCACAATGATTCATATATCATTTGTTTGTACATATCTTTATTACAGTGTCTTTCCCAATTCTTTGCTTAATTATACACAAGTATTATAACCAACATGTTCGGCCGTATCTCAACGTATGTTGTTGCATATTATATTACGATTATTTTAATCTACATATTTTTCCAGCCAGGCATTGAAGGTTAACCAGTTACTGAGTTGCTTATTCTCGCTTTATTTACCAAGCGTAAAATAATAACCGGACGTACATGGTGGAGGTGGACTGGACTGGACAGAGCTCGCCGTTGATATAAATGAATAACACGCAGAAATTAAACATTTAATTTTAGTAAACTTGTATTCCCTCCAGCATTTTAGTTCAAATGATGTAAATTTGTGGCTTCCATATAGCTTGTGTAGATTAGTACTACCATATTTCTCTCCCAGTTTTATTTTGGTTGTAGAAATTTCAATTCTGGAAACATCACTTTCAGAAGAATTACAATTCTGGTATACGCAATTTTTCCGTGAAATGTCATAAAATTTTATTTGCTCACGTTCACTGCATGGTAAATTCCAAAACCCCAAAACGCAAAACCCCAGCTGGGTTTTCACCAAAACCCAAGCCCCAAAACCGACCAAAAACCCAATTTTTTTCAATATATTAGCTAAATACATGTTTGCGAGTTGTTTACAAGTGTTATCGACAAATGCTACATTTATTAGCCCTTCTTTTTCGGTTACTTTTAAACAACTCTGTATAGTTAGCAATGGGCGAGCTAAGAATTAAAGTTCAATAGCATTGTATGCAATGCATTTTACATACACTCAAACTGGTCCTTTTGTTGAATGTGTTGATTTACCCTTTCCTCCGCGGTGTTGGTTGTATGAGAATTATTTTATTGACGTCAGCATTACACTTTTAGAGCCTTTTGGTTCAATATTCTCCAAGCCGTTTCCGTTTCTTTGATATCAGCATCGGCATCTCTTCGCTGGGTGGATTTTTGGCCGTGTTCAGTAACTCTGACGTCTGTATTCGTAAAACCTATCTGCGATTCCTACACATTGTATCAAATGATGCTTATTGTTAACAATATGATGATTTTGTAAGTGCAAAGGTTGGTTATCCAGGTTGTCCAGGTGATTGTCAGCAATCCATATAATGGTCCACCTCCTTTGCATCTACATGGAGCACACTTTTGGGTCTTGGGTACAGGGTTAAAGAATGCTGGAAATTTTAATGTTGAGAGAGATAACAAGACCCTATCTCCTACCGAGATTAAATGAGACACGTTTGTGGTCGAGCACCGGAGTGTATTAAGAGTTTTGGCTGACAACATTGGAATTGGACATTCCATTGTCACCTGGAATGGCACAACTTGTCTGGAATGGTGGTGACTTTAATTGTTGAAAAAGATAAGATTAGAAACATGACGGTGACTGATGAAGCCAAATGTATTTGTGCACAACACGAGATTAGCAAATTAATGGACGATAAAGCATCAAGTGAGACAAGTAAAGGTACTAAAAAGTCAATGCAGATTAATGCTATCTTTACTTGCGGTTTTGCATTATCCTTATGAATGTGAGTTAATATATATAATAGTTTTATGAAGTTAAGGCAAAGAAGAGATTAAAAACTGGGTAAAATTATTGGCAATAAATATTCGAAATTTGTGACACTAGATGTGACATCTCCCCCGAAATCTTGGTGGGGTGCATTGAATAAGTATTCCACATTTTAGCCATCAACTTCTACCTTAAGAATTTTTGCTTGATACTATTTTAAGACTGATGCCAAAAGTAGTAAATATAAATTACATAAATTATCTTTAATAATTAATAGCACATAAAATATACCCAATCATGGACAAGCAAATCATTCGTTCTATTTTATCATAAATTGTACATCTTAAGGAATGATTTGAGGGATAAATGTATCGTTTTGGGAAGCTAAATAAGTGGGGAAAAATAACGAGCTTAAATTGGAAGCGACTTCGGTTTTTTTTATGTGTCGAATTGAATGACCCGTTGGCGTAACCCAGTGTCAATTCAGATGCAGCCTGCATCAGCACTTTACAATTTTATAAATTCATGCCCTGCTTAAACCCCATATGTAATTGCATTACAATCATATCAATTTCTATATCACTTCAATTTTAATCACAAATTAAGGAATTGCAAGGCTAGCTTCAGGCTCCAGTGATGGTAAAACTACAAACAACTCTTCACCTTGTTTCGTAAGGCTCGGTTAATTTACATTGCTAAAGGCTACTACACGCTGTATAACTTGGCCGTCAGTCAGTGGCTGTACTGAGGACATTTGAGTGACTCTTTCTCTGGTGACTTGGGTCAAGGAGGGTTGGTCAGAATAGAAATTTTTGGACAGGTTATTAAAGTATTTGTAAACTAACCTTGCTTTACAAATTCTTACGAAATTAAGGTCATGGGTTGGGGTACAAAATGTCGTGCCACCTCATAATGGTTATACGGCGTTCGGCTTTGAGAGTGGAATATATTTAATGGGTCTGAAAAATAATAACATATACCTGAAAAAGTGCTTAAATGTAGGTGTATTTAGCTCTTGTGGAATTGGATTATAGATTTATGCATAAGAAAGCAATTGAATTGACAAAATTGAAATTGAAGGTAAAAAACGATAGCTGTAAGCAAGCTCCTAATTGCGACTGAACCATGGAAATCGATAAATAATAGTCCATTTCCTTACCAGTAAACTACAGAACTCTGTAGCAACACTGCAACAGTTTATTCAGAAACTTACAGTGAAACATGTAAATATTCGAAAATGAACTCATCAGTGCACCAGGGTCTTATCTCTGTCCGTGACTTGACTAATTTTAACACCCTCAAGGAATGGACAGAGTACTGGAAAGGGTCACAGTTCAATTGGAACAAGAAAACGCATAAGCTCTCCATTTCAGGGAAGCTGTTGCCCTTCTCAACAGTGTGTTATGGGTGGTGTGTCTACTTATCTTTCTTGGCATGGGAAGCCACTTCCGGTTTTTGGGAGGGGGGACAAATCAATAATTTGAGAGGATTGAGATGTTCCCTTATCCTATTTGGTGGGTTAGTGCCTGCCATCATTCTTTTAATCTTGGTTGTCAAGGAAGAGGAAATCTGCCAATGGGTCAACTATGGGTTTGGGTTAATCCACTGGTTCACAGAGGTCTACGCTATCAATCGTAAGCTTCCTCAACGGATGGAAACAAAGACGATGAGGAATTTGAGCAATGCTTTGGCAATTTTGTCATTCACTGGGAAGTATTACGGCGTGGGTGTCTTCTTTCTGGCTCTCTTTTATCCAGAGGCACCATTTTTCGTCATTTCTAAACTTCCATAGGAATTTAGACACATCATCTTGACGATCGTGCAAGCTGTTTTGGCAACAGTTTTCACCTTCTCAGTAGGTGGAGCCATCATCTTCCTCACGTCTGTGGGTCTACTTTTTGCAAGCATTCTATTTCGTTGTTTGGATGAGGTTAAGTACTAAATACGAATCATTCATTAAATTAACTTTCGCTGAAATTATTATATTTTCTAGCCTGAAGCGGACCTCGTTCAATACTAATCATTGCCTTCGCACCTCCGACTCTCTAACCCACTTCTACGCCATACTCACGATAATGTTAAACTGTATGAATGGTTGGGTGCGAAACTTTCTCCCCGTGATTCAGTTGGTGATTACGCGGTCAGTACAGTTGACAACGTTTACAGCCATCCGATACCACAAGGAGGTCTCCATTATGGACGTGGCTCTTTTTATTGGATACGTTATCGCATTTGGGGGAGGATGGCTGGGAGTCCTTCAATTTACAGGGATTATTACAAAGGCGAGTGGTCAAGTGCTGGGTTCCTTCGGTAGAGTTCTGGTAGAGTCCAGAACGGAAGGCAGAATATGGAGACGTCGCAGAAGATGGTATAGAGCCCTGACTCTCAAATTGGGATTTTTTTATTCTATTAATATAAAGACCGTCTTGGCGGTTGGGTCAGCGTATGCTTATGGAAGTATGAGGCTCCTCATCCTGTTTTAATGGCATGGGGTGGTTTCCCAGAATGGAAAAGCCCTGATATTTCGTGATAAGATGCTGAATTGATTGGTTTAAAAAATGAATTTCATGCATTAATATCAATGATTTTATTTTCGAATTAGGTTTAAATTTTGAACTGAAAGTATTAGAAGGGTAAGGATTACTAGATGACAAAATAAATAATCCTTAGGTTCTCCATCGATGATGGTAACTTATTTACATTTCACAGATAGATGCAGTTCTTATCCCTCCACCTGTCATACATCCCGTTGTACTTAGTCCAGAAGGTGTTACCATAGTGCACATATATCGAATGTTATTCCCAATCAGGGTGGTATGATTCACGATAGGATTTCCAGTATAGAACCAACGAAATTCCGTGTTGGATTTTAGGCACGATACTGACAGCATATCACTTCCAGCAACATAGAATAGTGGAGAAGGGAAAACTGTACGAATATTAATCAACTAATTTTATATTCCACCACTTGAAAACATTTTTCAAACTACAATTTACCATCATTTTCAGCCTGGTCGATTGCATAATTATGAAGGAATGTAAATTCGTCACCACTTTCCGGAGCAGCTAGTTGCATCCCATTACTGTGGCAAGTATCAAGAGCATCAGGCCAGTACTCCTAACAATTTACATATTGATTAAACTTTAGTTTTACATAATTGCACGATCTAAATGCCCTCATCATACCAATGCATCGTTCAAATAGTACGTTTTAGCGCCAACGCTTCCTATAAGGGTAAGAAGTGGTGTAATTTCATGTGCAGAGGTTAATTCTAAGTTGTCCTGGCTATCTTTAGAGATGGCATTCGTTTCAGGTGGGGTAGAAGTGTGATACAAATTCGGTGTTTCACACAGTGTCATATACGCTTTCGACGGCTTGGTGCATACTTCTTCCATCAAGAATGCATCTCCGTTGATGACCAAGCAATTAATACTCCTATTTCCGGACGGCATTCCTGGGGCCCAGTTACCAACGTCTACTCTCGCACTATTTCGCATCCATCTAGAAGTACCTTCTAACCGATGGTCCGTGGCAGGAATCCATAAAGCCCCTAAGATTAATATGCTGGGCTACAGCAAATAAACAAGTATCTGAGCGAATAAATGTTACTTACTCTCGTTATTCGAAGGAATTAGATTGGACGAGTTTAGAAAGTTTACAATGAGTTCGAATTCTGCCAAGTTAGAGAAACTTCCAGGCATAACGCCATACATGTGACAATAATCCATTCCATCAATCAAATCCAAGGTAGACTATAAAATTATGAGTCGGAACGAATTATTAGGGAATTTAAATTGAAATCAGCTAAATTATTCGTGACTTACGGCGACAAGAGTTGCAAAATATTGCTTGTTGGATCCACTCCCAATATGAATCAGAAAGTCATTTTGTCCTGTAGAATACTACAATTAGTGAAATATTTTTAATTTACGTTAAGACCTTTACGGACCAGTTATAATGGTTATCGATTCCAAAAATGCCAGAATTAGCAGTGTGGTAAATGGTAGAAGGCCCATGGTTAAGGTTGGTGAAATTAGTAATTTCAAATGGCCAACAAAGCAGAAGCTAGAAGGCAATAGAGAAGTCGGGTCGTTATGGTTATGGTATGTTCTGACTGAGGATAACTTTGTATTTATATGATAACTCGACACTTTATCTTTTTATCACATTCGAACGTCATAGTATTATTTACGTAAATTATTCTCGACCTCACAAAACACATGATTATTTTATGCATTCTTACATGATAATTGCTTAAATTTTCTTAAGCGTTTAAAGATGTAACGTCTTCCAAGACTTTTAATTGCTAGGGTAGGAGGTATTTCATACCAATCCTTCAATCCTACGAAACGCAAAATTTCTGCAGCGATGCATTTATACTTATACCTCATCGCAAAAGAATCAGCACGTTGTACATTTGATAGGATGGGAGAATTTAAACCCTAGTAAATGTGAATAGAAACAACACTGTCTGGTCGGTAGTACCCTTTCTGATCAAGCCTCAGTTTGTCTAGACCAAGGGCCTAGAGAATGAATGTTTTACCTGGCATGCACACATGGTGAAGAAGGTTGCTAAGAGGACTGGGGCCTGCGCCCATAGGAGTCGTGGAGGCTCGGGTAAAGGCAACCATATGGTGTGTTCAATCAAGGGCTAAGCCTTCCTTATTGTAGATTACTCTGACATTAGATTATGGACTGGGAATGCATGGGCTAGTGGGCTCCCGTACGTGATGTGGTCCTGGAATGGTCACACATGTACCATGTACAACGTTAGGAATCAAGTTCGAACGAAGATGAGTCAGATTGGTCCACAGGGTGACCGGTGGAGGTCATTGGAACCCCACTGCTTTTGGTGCGGTTTAGACGTGGTTGACGATTCAATTCAATTCAATCTTTATTCGAGTGACTTCAGTATATAATATGTAAACACATTGATCGCAATACTAGGTCACATTTTAAGTAATAAAAAACACTTCATTATAACCTAGATAAAAAATACAGATGTAGCCGGGGACATTCCTATTCGTAACCAAATCATGTAATATTTACACAAACTTAACCTACTTTAAAATCAAACCACTAGTCATGAACCACATAACTTTGCTCGCTCTGTCATCTAATATATTGAGGAAATTTTCGATTTCAGTCAAACGGGATTGGGATTGAATGTTGAAATAGTTGGAATCTGACATGGATAGCGAGCATCGAGAACGATGATAGTAATTGAAGCAATAACTGCACTGAAGTGTCCCAATATACCATTCGTTATCAGTGTAGTCGGGTTATCAATACAAGTGCAGTCGCATCATTTAACTTCTCTATCGATGGTCATATCCTAGAAACCATTGAAGTCGACGGCATTGACACCATACCCGTAACCGTAGATTATGCAATGGTTAGCGCTGCACAACGATATTCGTTTCTTATTCGTACAATCAACTACACTCCACCTGATCGTTATATGATCCGAGCTGATGTTCGTTTGGAAAATCTGGTGATTATCGAGAAGGTGAATATCAATAAATTTCCTGAAGCCCTCATGGGAGATGTCACTGGTGTCTTCCAATATATTGACGCTTCACGACATGGAAAAAATGAGGAGTTTGAACCATTCTCGTGGCTGGAGCAAGTTCCCCCGAAAGATTTATCTAATTTACGTCTTCTGGACGAAATGCTCCTCTCACCTTACGATGGCTCTTCCGCCCCTCCATATGTGGACAAGGAAATAATCCTTGAAAGCGGATTTTACGAAGACTACAAAGAAGTTAGACGCGGGACTTTCAACCAAATGCCATTTATATTACCAGATCACAAACCATTACTAATGCAACTTATTGATAAGGAGGATTTACCTAGGACTGCATACTCCCTCGAGTTTGGCCACTTCGATGTTGTCCAAGTGATTGTCAACAATCCATATAATGGTCCACATCCCTTGCATCTACATGGAGGACACTTTTGGATCATGGGGACAGGGTTGAAGAATGCCGGAAACTTTAATGCTGAGAGAGATAATAAGACGCTATCCCCGACCGGGATTAAACGAGACACGTTTGTGGTTGAGCACCAGAGTTGGGGTGTTATTAGATTTTTAGCTGACAACATTGGCATTTGGACATTCCATTGTCACCTAGAGTGGCACAACTTGTCTGGAATGGTGGTGACTTTTGTTGTTGGAAGAGATAAGATTAGAAACATGACGGTGACTTATGAAGCCAAACGTATTTGTGCACATCACGAGATTAGCAAATTGATGGACAATGAAGCATTACATGAGAAAAGTAAAGCTACTGACAACCCAATGCAGATTATAGCTGTCTTTACTTGTTTTTGCATTATCCTTATGAATATGAGTTAATATGTACAATGACTTTGTTAAGTCAAGGTGAAGGAGAGGTTAAAAACTGAGTAAAATTATTAATCACAAGTATATTTGAAATATGCTTGACCTAAAATTTCTGAGCTCTAGGGAATTTCGGAGTGTGTTAGGGAAGACATTCGAAATTTTCGACGCTTACCTGAACAATCTGTGCTAAGTACTATTTTATGATTGTTGCTAAAGCTGTTTGAACATATATTTAATAAAGTTAACAGCACGTAAAGTATACCCAATCATGGAGATACAAATCATTCGTTCGACTTTTTCATCAATTCTACATCATAACAAACGATTAGATGGGTAAATTTATCATTTTCTTAAGCTGTTTCACAAAAATGGTACTTATTGTTATAGGATTGTAGCATCGATTAATATTCGAGTTTAAATTGGAAGCGACTACAATTGCATATTCACTGGCATATGGTGTGAATGTAAGCGAATTTACAATTAGTTATGATTAAAAAACGTGGTAATGAGTAATGCATGTATATAGGGATAACTTATCCCATGTAATGGTCATGGATGTGCAATCATAATGGATCCAATTCAAATCACTTCATCATGAAAATCTTGGGGTTTTCAGACATGGTGGTGGTGCATGTTGTAGCTTGTATAGAATGGTGCAACGTATCCGCCCCTGTACCCTTTGCCTGACCTCTTTTACTGGCCTCTTCTACTGGTTATCTGGTTGACTAACTAACTGGCTAAACCAAATGATATCAAACCAAACCAAACTCTGCAGGGCGGTATCCAAGAACGTCTCCAAGTTTACGGTTGTAGGGGTGTGGCTCTCAAGGGTCCTCTCTGCCCCCTTTATTCTTTCTGGTGCGGAATGATTACAGGTTGGACACAATGGTTTATGAACAAGACTAGAGTTTATTGTTTGACCAAGGGTAGACTCCGACTGAGCCGGGACATGAAAAATGTCTGCCTTAACTATGCGCCGAAGCCACTATTAGTAACTCCTCCCCACCATGACTTCTTCCTCTTCTTCCACGTCATCACATATTTTACATTGAACAAAGCCATCACCATAAATGCTAAATCCCCCGATTACATACAAGCATGTATGTATTAAATATAATATATCAACCTATGTAATCTTATAATAATATGAATAGTGTTATACTGGGTGATAAATAGCTAATACATAAGACATTGTCTACAGGCGAGTGAATTTCAATATAAATAACCCGGTAAACGGGTGTACTGAAGTATTTGGAAAGATTGAACATTTTTGTCCGGTTAAACCGTCATTATACATTATTGGGGACAATCTACCGTTGCTAAAGGTTACTGGAAGTAATAGGGGACCAAGTACCGCTTTTGGAGGTCACTGGAGGTCACTAGGAGATAATTATATGCGTCGGGTATTAAAATTTTCAACAAGTAATGCATCCGAGTAAATAATGCAATGGAACGTTGTTTTCCATTGTAATCAAAGCACTACATAAGATTAAACAAACAGCATCTGTTGGATCGAACTTATGGAGTCGTTTTCCATAGTACACTCGCCTAGCATGGTTCGTTACAAAACTCTTCAACCCCTTCAAATTAATCGAGCCAACCACGACACTACTGCGTGAATGGTAATTTCAGTAATTACAACTCAAGAGTTGATTGTATTTTGATGATGATAATTGTCATGACTAATTAAATTATTAATCATTCCCTGCATTAGACTTGACTCGTTCGTTATCGCTCACTGATATCAGCTGAATTCCGCATCAAGATCAATGTCAAACCTGATTACTTTATATCAAAGCTTCGTACGTGCACATTGCATTCCACATTCGAGGGCAACCTACACCCTGCAAATATCATTTCATACAGTTTAAATTAATTTTAAATTATCGAAATACGATTACTAAAAGAAAATGGGTTTCATCATCAACCGTAAATCCTTATATACTGCACTGCTGGCGATTGCTATATCTCGCAGTGTAGTAGAGGCAGAAATAAAATCGCAGCTAGTGGCTTCATTTATAACAACCAAAATTCCATGTGACATTCCACGACTTTTTTCACACTACGATGGTGATGACAGCATCATTCTCTACGGACGATGTAGTCTGGAAAACGGACAGGAAACGGAAAACAAACTACTACTCTATTCGCTCTCATCTGACGCTCTTACCCAAATTGGAAGCGGACCCGACTGGCTTTATCTTGGCCCTGTGCAGTCCGACAATTCAGGCAACATTTACTACTTTGGGAGTGGTTTTAACTGGCAAGAAGTTCTCAAGTTTGACAAAGCCAACAATTCCACGCAAACGGTGACGGACCATTTTCCATATTCAATAAACTACGCCACCGCCATTAAACTGACTGAGGACAACAATACCGTACTAATTGTGGGTGGATCCGCTCAAGATAATGAAGTCATCAGCTATGACATGGCAACATTTACTTTCAACCGCATAGCAAATTTGTCCATCAAAGTCACGCGGGCTGCATCCGTCCCCTTTGGAAACAAGGCGTACATATTTGACACAACATCCCAGCTAAATTCCGCCCTAGAGTTGGACTTGGAAACGTTTGAGATAAAACCCGTTGGCCCGACTACAATTCCCAATTTTGATTATAAACCGACCGTCGTTAGAGATGAGACACATGCCTACATTATCGGTGGTTATCA
>JAQIWQ010000738.1:0-14174 GCA_034695825.1 Folsomia inoculata
TTAATCTTGTCCAAATCGGGTTCACCTTGCACTACTATGGGAAGGACTACAACACGCGTGTCTGGACGTATGGCATGGATTACAGAGCTTGCAGTCAGCATTTTTCCTAGTCCAGGAAGAGGTTGTAGTAAGTGGGCAGAAAAGGAGACAAAAACACGTGGAATGATGAGCGTGGATAGGAGAATAATTGCTATTGGCAACAAGATGAGAATGAATATGGAAAATGTGGTCACCACCAGAAATCGAAGTAGGAAATGCATTGCGACTGCCTGATGGATGTTAGGGGACTGACCCTGGATTTCCTCTGGAGCATTTGTTTTACTCGGTTTAATTAGGATGGATGGATAGTTAGTACCAGTCAGGAAAACCATAGCAATTTCGATCAATATCTACATCCATGAGAACAGAATTTGCAACGCGATGCTACTGATTTCAGCTAAAAAAGCGGAATGTGTAGTTATTACGCGTGAAAGAAAATGCGAGTGGGATAGTTTTATATGGGAATTCACCAGTAAATACTTATTTGGAATGAATTAGCTGAGAAATGTATGAATGTAACGCGAGTTGGGAGCTGGGGAAACATTTTGTTAAATTTATGCATATGAAAGTAAGAGTCAATCAATCCTTACCATGAGAACCACTCAGTTGTTATGGTGGTGGTTATCGTTTTATACCTACCTACAGTCCCACACTGGGTACACACTTGTCTGCAAGTTGGCATACCATGAGATGAATTTAACATAATTATCAAACTAATAAACATATTCCAAACTTTTATTCCATCTGTATACAGAACTGGCCCTTGTCGGCATTATTGAGTGCATCCAACCTCTGACACATCTCTGAAACAATGGCGTCCAAAATGGCATTCGCGTCTGTTGGGTTGAGCATACCCGAGTCCCCCGACACGTTGAAAATGGCGTCGTCCCCACTTCTCGTGAATGACAAGAGGATAGCTGCAAGCAGTATAAACATTAATTCTGTATAAAATTGACTAAACAAGGACTAACCCTTGGATCCAGCCACCCCAAATGTGCACTGATTCAGTCGAAGAAATTGATGACCAAACAACTTGAATGGAGCTCGGTTTAAGGGAAAACTACTGAAAACCAGGGCACTCTGTCCACTTTCATTCAAAGTATTGGCCAATCGCAATAACGGAGGAAATTGACAACCCCACAGTCTAAACATCCACTCTGTAAAAATAGGAATTGCGGAATTCCTCAAGGCTCTAAGCTGATTGTCTATTTGGCGCATCCTTTCAATTGGGTCAGGTTCTTGGAGTGGGAGTTCCACATAGGCCATCGGTCTGTGGTTACATGTTTAACGTTATTATTGCATTGTTAAATTTTTAGCCCGAGCCAGGGCTAATGTGATCACTTTATCTGTCGGCCGGTTCAGGATAGTAATGAACGAGGGATCGGGTTGCTTTGCAATTGGTATATTGGGAACAAAGTTATGAGTCAAGTTTGAAGATGAGCGAAATAGGTACTTAGGGACATGTAGGTGGTCGTGGGAACCCTACTTAGACCGGGAGGACGTAGAAGGCCAATTTTTAGAATAGTGATAGTTTATAGGGTACAATTGAGACGTACTAAGTCAAATTGTCAATTTCGATTGTCTGAAGAACCCTGGTGGGTAACCCACACTGGCTTTGGAAAATAGAGAAGGAGCTGCCTTAGAACGTTAAAATTTGTCATGACGATACTTTCATCGCATTTTTGGTTGCGATGGGGTTTTGTAGTTACCATCAAATTTTTTTGCTTAGTATTGTTTTCAACTGTGTTCGAGGGCATATTTTGAAATTTTTTGTTGTTACCAGGTTTTCGATCATTATGATTTTCAATTTCTCGTAAAACTCAGAGCAAGGATGACTTGGATCTTATGTTCTTAATCATGTGCGTGTCTAATTTTGAGATATTTCATATATTTTAGAGCTAATATGAAAGGATTTTGCAAAATCCAACAAATCTTTGAGGTTCGTTTTTTAAATGTAAGACAAATTATGTTATGTTACAAATTAAGACACACACTGGCTCGGGCTAATTCAAGTTGCACTGTAATTTTTTATGCATGTTCATTGCAACAAGCGGAAAAATCAATCTTACGCAGTGTTCCTTAGCTTTCTTGAGGGATTTGGACCAGCTAACACCGGATAGAGGATAACATTACCACCCACCATCTTGTACTTTTTAATTAACTGATTTCGTAGCCCTGCTGCAATGATGGAGATGACTACTCCTGTGACAGATATTGACTCTGACAAGGCAATTCTTTTAATATCAGGAAAATAAAACGGTTTTGTGCCTGCAAAAGTGAGTGATCCCTTTAAGGGTGAGTGGTCATTAAAAATATCAGGTGTGGACCAAGTTCTTATCACAACTTCCCAATAATTGGCTAGATCCCAATGCATTCGAAGTAGGCCAAGGCGGTGAAGGACTCCGAAACTTGAGGATTTGGGGGTAGCAGCAGTCTGCTCGATAAGCTGTGGGCTACTTCCTTTATCCAACATTTTTATAAGGGATAAGCCATCACAGACGGCGTGATGGATTCTTATAACGAATGAAAATTGATTTTTTCCCGGGATTATGAGCACATCCCACAAAACTTGGCTCCCGAAATTGTACTTTTCGTCAGTCAGGGAGCCCAGAAAATCGCTTCCTTCCCGGGTATCGAGTTGTTCACATGTAAACTGTTTGTGGAATTTGATGGGAAGTTGGAAATCGGGTACATTCTTCCAAAATAAGTATCCCATCCAGGATACCACCGTCTGGGTCAGTTCAGGATAAAGCAGACCTCCATTTATTTCATCCTTTGCGTGCAAAATCGTGGTGGTGAATTCTGATTTGATTCTGTCCAAATCGGGCTGCCCTTCCAATACCATAGCGAGAACAGCCTTTTCTTGGCGTATGGCGTGTGATGCAGAGGCTGCAGTCAACATTTTCCCTAATCCTGAGGGTTTTAGTAGCCTCGCACAAAGGGAGACCAAGTAGCGTGGAATGATGAACGGAAGTAGGAGAATAATGGCTGGTGGTAAAAAGATGAGAATGAATATGGAAAATATTGTCACTACCAAAAACCGACGTAGTAGGTGTAAGGACTTCATCCTTGATTCCATTCAGCTTGATGGATTTCAGGGAACTGAAACTGGATTTCTAACCATGTAGTAATGCAGTACTTGATTGTACATTGTTCCAAGCAAACAAATCCATGGGAACTACGATCAATATCAATATTCATCCATGTGAAAATGTTTTCGCATGGATTTTAAAACGTGATTCTTCTGGTTTCACGTTAGAAAAACGTGCAAATCGGCCAAACTAGATTGTTTTATAGAAATTCAAAACTCATAAGTAAACATTTGGAATTAATAGCTTGGAAATGTATGTAACATGAGTGTCTAACTAACTGAAGAAACATTAGGTTTAGTTAAGTATGCATGCATCTGAAAATGGGAATCGATCAAACCTTACCAATGTACATATCTATATCTATATGAGAGAGAACTCTGTTTTTATCGTGGTTTTAATTGTGTGCATCATTACACCACCACAGTGTAGTGTATCACTCTAATGCGCTTTCCCAACATGAACAACTCGAGCATCCCAAGTATGTACTCGCCAGGTTACGTTGAGATGTAGGGAAGAATATCCTTTTCCATGAGGGGTGTAAATTTATATGAAAAAGCGTAGCAAATGGAATGGAAATGTCTTAATCAGAATAGTTTAGGTGATGTCCTGCCGAAACGGGGACCAAAGTAATGTCTTCTTAACGGTCATTAAAAGTTTTCGATACCAAATAATCCATCTTGCAAATATATTTCGTCAAGGTAGTTGTTGTTTTATAAAATTGTCTCAAGAATTGCTACAGAGTAATTTATTGAATGTTTATTTGAATACGTAGTAGAAGCGTTACCCCCAAACGTTGAAAGTTAGGCACTTGAGGTAGAATTTGCTAACGTCAAAGGCTAGTATTGTCGACATGGTTGTGAAGGAATGACGCCATGGGAAAAATTTCATGCTGTACCACCCATGTAATAGATAAATATTGACAATGAAGGGTGATTAAATGCTTAAATTGTTGCAATATAGTAGGAAAACTTGGTATAAATTCCTGGAGATGATTACATGGTATTTAAACTTGTGTGTTGAACAAATAAGCGAAACTAGTAGCCTGCGACAAAATATCTACCAAAATTACAGTTAAATTAACACAACTTTATTTTCATCTAAAGACACACAACCTTATATATCGAGTCTTTTCTTTCCATAAATCAATGAAATATGTATTTTCGTAATCAATAAAAATTCTATAATTTAAGTGTAGTAAAAGAATTTATAAACTAAACCCTGCAATGAGCGATATTTACGTCTTTGTTAACTCATCTCCTCGAAATGCTCAATTTTTTACAACGAACGATCAATAATATTTTGTGGATGGTCACTCTCCTGCAGTTCTCCTGCAATTCAAAAGAAATCAATGATAATCAATGAAACCGTTCACGATGAATAAATGTTATCGTGAAAGTAGGAACAGTTCCCAACTAAATTGTTCCATCTTTGATTGAATTTCTTACCATCTGTTATGTGATATTCTGCAATTAAATGTGTAGTGAAGATTCTTTATCCAGTTCCATAACATTGAATATCGATTATAAATCACTTCAAGGAGAGGTCTTTGATTTTTTCCAGGTAGAGAGCATGTTTCTTGTGATGTTTGTATCCGGGTGATTGGGGCCCAGAACTTTCTCTAGAGAAACGAGGACATCCTCCATCATCGTTATCGCATCCTCCCTTCTGTTAAAGTTCCAATAGGTGTCTGCCAAGCAGGATTTTATATTAAGAGTATGGACATGTCCCTCTCCCAAAACTTCCACGCTCAATTTCAAAAGGGTTTCACACTGTGACTTTGCCTGATAAAACAGTTTTTCACGGAAGGGAATGAGATCAATTGTGTTGCGTGTATCGAGCGTGTGTGGGTGGGAAGAGCCAAGTTTTACCTCCCTCCATTCCAGTACATGTTGAAGGATGGACAACGCCTCATCCATCCGACAAAGGTTTACCAATATTAGTGCTTTATTGCTCCTGCAGTTCATGGTGGCCATGTGGTTTTCACCATGAACTTTTATCCTGGACTCCAGTACCTTTTCTCCCCACTCCAATGCTTCTTCATTTCTATCCAGACGCCAAAGGACGATAGAAATTAGATCTGCGGTGTCCAAGGTGGATGGATGTTCTTCCCCCAATATTCTTTTCATCTTGTCCTGCAATGTCCACAACATGGTCAATGCAACGTCATAGTCACCCTTCTGATACATAGCAAGGGATGCACAATATTCCATGCTTAATGTTTCCTCATGATTTGGTCCCAGTAGCTGGGATAGGAGGGTGTGGTTCTTCTCTGCAAATCCACTCAACTCAACCACAGGGGACAGATCTTCCATTCGCTTGAATATTTGGTAGGCAAAATTGGGATGAATCTTAACGGTTTCATGGTCTGCGTGTTCCCAAATGGATATCAATTGCCGTAGCTCTTCAATGGAAGCATCTTTTGGGTGAATGTGTTTGAGCAAAATATTGATCGCCTGTTTATAGTCGTAATCGAGCCGCAAAACCATTTGAACTAAACGATGTATGGACACGATTTCATCATTTACGTCCAGCATGGAAAACTTTTCCAGCAGTAAAACAGCTTCTCGTGTATCCTTGGTTGTCATTGACGGTCCTTCAGTGAAAAATAAGCGACGTAACCAAGAGGATACATTAAGCTGCGCTGATTTCGGTTTATTTTCCATATAGATATAGTTGAGTTTATGAAGAGTGTCAAGATGTACCCCATTGGGGTCGACCAAACCCAAAATCGTAGCCAGTTCTAGAGCAACTTGCCCAACTTTTCCGTATCTTTTGGAAATAGAGTCTAGTGTTGTACGAACAATGGCATGGATAGTGAGGTTATAGTAACCAAGCCTCATAGGATGCTGCAGGATTACTTTTGGACAATCTTGGAATTCTTGAAGGAAATTTGAAATACCATATGCCTTGCCCCTTGTACCTATCTGCATCTGCATTTTGATGTATGCAACTGATTGTTGGAGGGCAAGAGCATGGTTCCCAACCATGTCGCAAAGTAAGGTCACATCCTCATTTGACGTATTTTCTAAGGAATTTCTGACTAGAAGCATTGCATCGGAAGAAGCTAGAGTTTTTAGTTTTAACGGAGTAGCAGTCCCAGGGAAAATGTCATTTTTTCGTGATGTAATCAAAACGAGTGCTTCAAATTTAATTAAAACCTGGATAATGTTTTCCAATTCGGGGTATTCATCATCCACATTGTCTACCACGACCAACCAGCGCATGGTTGGGAATTGCTTTTTGATTTCGTTAGCCGCGTTTTTCAAGAGAGACATTAGCGGGAGCTGTTTTCCGGCATTGTCTTCGGTTGAGATTGACAGCCGATGTGCTAGTTTTGATACCTTGGATGTAAATTCTTGGATACTTTCTCCTGGCAGCCATGTAACAACAGGGGGTGAAGAAGTGGCAGTGATAAGGTCTTGTATGAATTTTTTGCACAGTTCTGTTTTCCCTTGTCCACCAATTGCATTAATCAAGACGCATTTTTGTGTTTGCTGGATGAAGAAATCGTTGAGTTCCTTGAGCTCAGTTGTACGACCCACGAATTCCTGGATGGGAGGTTTGACGCGGAAGGAAAAATTATTTGCGTAGTTTCTGACATGGGTGGAAGTGGAAGCTTGTGGTTGTGTGCGGGAGAGAGTGATACGAGTTGTGCGGTTACCCAGCAACGATAGCCTTTCTATCAAAAATTAACGAGAATACATATATGGGTGCTTTCAATGATGCTCAATAAGGTATGGTGGGGAGACGGAAAGCTTTGCAAAAAAAGGTGTGGTGTATCGCAGTATGGAAATGATTAGAAATCTTACCCGCTACTGCCAATATCCCCATATTTAACATGATGGTTCTGAGTTTGCCAATGTTAGCTTCTTCCCCTTTCCGTACCACCCAACTCCTCAATATTCCTGTGAATAGCTCTCGAGTTTCAAGGGCCATGAGGCTGTTTTCAGTAACATGGCGAGGAACGCCCAAGTAGAAAGCGAGTCTTGTCTTCTGGCGGACTATGACTGGCCCCCCATGAATCAACATCACCGACACCACGTCGTCAACACTGACAGACATTTTATATAAACGTCCTAAATTTTAGTGTTAAATGGAATTAAAATAAGCACCACAAGAAGGATATCCTGTCACGAATTGGTTTTTACATCTACTTTCGTTTCAACTCTCATCCAAATTCCACATCACAATCAGTGTTTTATGACAGATAAGCTGACTGATATTACAATATCTACGTTAAGTCACGCGCAAATAAAACTTTCCATTATGAGGTAACCAACAAACAACTTCATTTTTGCATTTACACATTCTCGTGTTATCTATCTGGTGCTATCGCTCGGAGTTGAATCTGGTCGGAGTCTCACTCATACAGTATCAACTGTCCAATTTATGCAACCATTATTAATAGTTATGTACGGATGATAATCGTTCATATTGAATACACAGCAGCACTTACAGAGTACAAACTCAAAAACTTACAGTGCAACTTGATTTAGCCCGAGCCAGTGTGTGCTTTCTGTGCCTTATGTTTTAAAAAATCCCAAAACATGGCAACCAAAAAATTATATGGCAACCAAACTACCCTTTGCAACCACATAAATACTATTTTGAGCTGATGTTCAACCAATCTTCCTACCAAAAATCAGTCTTCTACTACCACTAAACTACAGAAAAACAGACTTGGTCACCCAGTGCGGTTCTTGTTACTACTGAAAATGCTAATTTGAGCTCATATTTGTCATTCCTAGGTACCAATCAACCGTCGTCATACCAATAATCAGCCTCATACGACAACTCCTTCAAAACTGTTTAAAAACCAGTGTTGGTCGCCCACTACGGTCGTTTGACCAACTGAAAATCATATGTTGACTTCATATTTCGTTATTGTACGTGTGCAAAATTTCATGTCGGTCCGATGACACGTTCTTTAGTTATTGTGATCACGGACAGACAGGCGGACAGAGTGATCAGATAAGCCCTGGCTCGGGCTAAATATACATCCATCAATTATATTACCTTTTAATTGGTGCTGTTTCCTGGGTTTGAGTTAGTCTCTAAATCTGTCCAAATCTGATCAAACAAATTTTGTATTTTGTCTAAGTGTTGACAGTTTTCATTTGATTCAAGTGAATGCAAAATAATTCATGATATGCTTTATTACGACAATTTATTGCCTCAGATTGCTTTATTTATTTCAAATGAACGATTGCATAATTTTAGTAGGCCACTCTGAAGGGAAATTCTGCTGGGCCTTCCCTTTTACTGCATTGTGGTTCTCCTGAAATACAAAATACTAAGGAAAAATACTATGATAACCTTTTTTGAAAATTATATATATAAGAATGTAGATACGATTTGTGACTACGGTTAGGTTAGCATTTTTGAAATAAGATCGGTTTCAAACTAACCTTAACTTTTCTTTCCTTTTATGGTCTAACGCTGCTTCATTAGCATATGTGAGTTGGAAGGACCAAGTACCTCCTCCCTCCACTGACCATAGATTTCCAACCCTTCCTCCTTCCGTCAAAGGGAATTCAATATTAGTGCTATGTCGTTCCTTATGATCTTGGTGTCTATGTGATTTTCACCAACGACTTTCACGCACGCAAAAGCACCAAAGGCATTAGAGATGACATGGTCAGAGTTTCTTGATGTTTCCTTCCCAGACACTCTTCTTCCTTTCCAGCAAGGTTTCTAGTCTGGTCAAGGCGACATCGCGGTCACCCATCTCATATAGAGCACCTGCTGCAGAATACCCCATGTTCAATGTTTCTTCATGATTTGGTCCCAGCAGTTGACAGAGGAGGGTGTGGTTCTTTTCCGCAAAGCCACTCAGCTCAAGCACAAGAGACAGTTCAGTCATTCGATTAAATATTTGGAGGGCAAAGCCGGGATTGTTTTTCACAGCTTCATGGTCTGCATGTTCCCAAATGGATATGATTTGGCGCAGCTCGTCCAGCGGGGAATTTTTTGGGTGAATGTGTTTCAGCAAAATATTGATTGTCTGTTCATTTTCGAACTCGAGACGCAAAACCATTTGAACCAGTCGGTGGATGGACACAACATCTCCATTTAAACTCACCATTGAAAACTTTGCCAGCAGTAAAACAGCTTCTCGTGTATAGTTTATTGTCATTTGTGAGAAATTAGATGTAGATGGTCTTGATGGATGACTTGTGGCTTTTCCTTCATTATCAAGCAAGCGACGATACCATCGCACCAGGGACTGTGGGATTGACTTGGGTCTATTTTCAATGTAAGTATAGCGGAGTTTCTGAAGAACGTCAAGATGTACCCCATTGGGGATGATCAAACCCAAAATGGTCCATAGTTCTCCAGCTGTTTGTCCAATTTTTCCGTTATGTTTGGAAATGGAGTCTAGTGTAGTACGAATAATGGAGTGGAAGGTGTGTTTGTAATCAGAAAGTCTTACAGGATGCTGCAGGATTTTTCTTTTACAACTCTGAAACTCTTGGAGGAAATGTGAAATGCCATACGCCTTATTTGTGCGCTTCTGCGTTCGGATATATGAAACTGACTGTCGGATGACATGGGCGTGATTCCCTACATTGTCACATAATGGTTCCACATCCTCAACTTCCTCCTCATCTACATCTTTAAGGGAATTTCTGGCCAGAATCATAGCATCGGACGAGGATAGAGTTTCAAGTGCTAATGGGGTAGTTTCTCCTGGGAAAATGTCGTTTTTTCGAGATGTTATCAATACAAATGCTTGAAACTCATTAAAAATTCGGATAATATCGTCTAATTCTGGGTACTCTTCATCCACATTGTCTACCACAACTAACCAACGATGGGTTAAACATTCATGCTTGATATGTTTGGCTACACTTTTCAACAGTGGGAGCAGGTTTTCTAGTTGGTTCGACTTGAACAGAAAAAGTGCGAGCAGTGACAAACTTGATGTAAATTCTTTGATGCTTTCCCCCTGTAGCCATATGACAACTGGTGCCGGTGAATTGGAACTGATAAGATCTTGTATGAATTTCCTGCATAGTTCTGTTTTCCCCTGCCCACCAATGGCATAAATCACGACACATTTTAGTTTTGGGTTCATGAAGTAATTGTTGAGTTTTTTTAGTTCATCAATACGACCAACGAATTCCCTGATATTCGACTTGACGCCAAAGGGAAGGGCATTTGTTTTAGAGTTTGCAATATTGTTGGGGTTGGAAATTTCTTGTTCTTGAGTGCTTTGGAGGATAACTGAACTATCGAAGTTGCCGAGCTCTGATATGGCTTCTAATAATAAGTGAACAAGGATATTTTACATGCTAATCATTAAAAATTTATGCATGAATTGTGGCCATTTTGTAAATGAAGGTGTGATATAGGGTAGAAGGGAAACTTACCTGCTACTGATACGAGATCCATTTGCAGTGTGATGTTGGCGATGCTATCAATGGTAGCTTTTCTACCGTTCAGTCCTACCCACCACCCCAATATCATTGTAAAGAGTTTGTCACTATCAATTTCCAAACGGCTGTGTGCCATAAACCATGGACTGGACACATCGGTAGGAACTCCCAACTTGGAAGCGATTTTATTCTTCTTGTGGAGAATGATTTCTCCGCCAGCGGTCAACATTGCCGACACCACATTATCAACACTAACAGACATTTTGTATACCTTAACCTAAGGTTTAGTGAGCTTGTGTTACAAGAACGACATGCAGATATAAATGCGATGATTTTATATCATTGACTTTCGTTCCTGCTCCCATTCAAATTCCACATCACAAGTGCTGTTTATGACAAATATCCAGATTGATATGATAGTGATATCACTAACAATGATAAGCAGGGGAGAATAAAAATGGGCATTATGGAGAGACCAACAAACTTAAATTAAGTACACATTTCAAGTATCAAACGATATCAGTTTGGCTAAGCCGGTTTACAAACCATGGCACATAATTATAATATGGAAATTTTCGCATTTCTCCAGCTCTGTTATCGCTTAATGGAGTTGGACCTAGCTGGAGTCTGATGTCTATCCATATTAATACTAGACCGACATGATAAATTAACTTGAACCCATACATAACGAAACGCATATTCATTCAATTTAATCTTGACCAAAATTAGAGCAGAAAATCATACCTAATACACAGACTGAATTAAATTCAAATTTAGAAAAACACCAAAACTAGTATAAAGCAAGGGCATTTATTCATGCTTATAATTCAGTAGATTAAGATCAAGGTACCGTGTCAATTTCAAATCTTGTTCATCATGAGTGAACAGTCCCAGTCCCATGCCTGAATAGAAGAATAAGGTGAGATGTAAATTACAACGCTGATTGAGTTAAAGAGGGTGCTATCAGAGTGTTGTCCAGTTACAAATGTGACGATTTTGTATCATTCATTTTGTTTCTGCGTCAATGAAGATTTCAAATACTTCAACCAATACTTTTTTATTGCAAATTCCCTGATTGATATGAATATGATAAAGGTATTAAATATTAACCATGATAAACAAACAAAAATTTACATTATGGAAGATCCTGTGTTATCTATGCATACATAACGATTAATGGAGTTGAATTTTCCGCAATCTATCCCGGATCAAGATCGACTGTTCATTCTAAGAAGAGATATGTATTGTCCCTGATGACCACGATTTCAGGGGATCACAGGGCAATAAGCTTTGTGGTTCATCAGATCAGCCTCGCCATTCAATGTGGAAATGAAGCAGCAATGTTTGGAATGCCAGAAGGAAAACATTGCATTGAATCACATCTCTGATGTCTCGGGATGAGATACCTCAGAGTACATTTTCCAAATCAAACTAGCAAATTTTTAGCAACTGCCAGAGATAAATTTATTCGACGCCTGTAACAACTCTTCACCCAGTAACGAAATAATGGAATCTTCTTGGGTCTCTGATGCTCACAATCTGAAATTTCCAAATTACAATTATACCTGGTGGTCGATTGGAAGGCCTTGGAAGGAATTAATATGCACGCCAAGGACTCTGAAGGACAGTAGAAATTAAAGCTATTGTAGTAAGGTTAGATTGATATTCTTCTCCCAACATCATTTTCTCCTTTTCAAACAAGGTATGAGATTTCGTCTGGGCGACCTGGTATCACTCATTTCATACTTCATACAGAGCAAATACTACAACAAATCTCCATCATCGATCATAATTGTTTCTTTATGATTTGTCATAGCAATTGAGAGGGGAGGGTGTGATTCTTCCCTGCCATTCAAGTCATTCAACTCAACAAAAGGGACAGATGAAATTGCAAAATTGGGATTAAACTTTACAGTTTCATGGTCTGCGTGTTTGCATATCATCATTATCTGCCGCTGTTCGTCCAGGGAATAATCCTTTGATTGAATGTGTTTGAACAAAATGTTGATTGTCTGGTATGTCTGAAATACACTGATTAATATGATATCACTAACTATGACAAGCAGAAAGCAAGTGCAAATTCGCACAACGGATAAACCAAAAACTTTATCCATCCGGGCATTATCAGTGGTAATGTCATGTTATCTTTTGATATTGTTTTATCCTTCTGTGGTGTCCCACATGCCAAAGACATCACGATTACATACATATATCATTCAATTCATTGTAAACATATCTTAATTGAAAATCGTATTGATGGCAATTTATACCGTTACAATTCAAAGAGAGTACTGTCTTTCCTTTATAAAGATAAAGGTGCCGTGAATTAACATTACGTCCTTTTTGCCTTTAATAAGACTTCTGCGTAGATTTGTACACCAGACTTTGCTGACAAGGGACGAACTTGTCGTGAATGTCTACCCCTGGTGCACGGTCTACTGCCAAACAAAACTAAGACATCTTATGCAACTATGTTTAAGTTTACAAAACAAAATTTAGAAGCTGCCTTCAGTCCTATGAAGAGAGACATCCCACGCACATCTAACTTTGCGGCAGGCTGGCACAATACGTTTCAGAAACGAATTAGAGTACATAAGCCACAACTATGGATGTTTTTGTACTGCCTTTATCGAGAACAGGACAGGTTCTACCCAAACTCCAAGCTAAAAAGTATCGACGACTCAATCAATTCATTGGAGAAGCGATTAGTGGTTTTAGAAATAGAACAGCACCAGATTTGTGAATTTGTAAAAATGTCTAATTTTAATTTTCGCCATATTTTATTTTGCGTTATTTTGTTTTCGCCAAATTCCACTTTTTTTCGCCAATGTGTTTGGTGTAAAATTCTTTCGCTTATTTTTTTCGCCAAATTAAATTTCGCCAAACTCAACCTGAACCTTGTACGATAACTACAGTGTATAATTACGTATCATTTCTTCAATGTATTTTCTAAACATACATAACTCGAGCGTCCAACTGCTAGGTTGACTCATAAAATGTTTCTCATGTCCCAGAGTTCTTGATTTCTTGATTCTGTCCGGGCGTGGATGGAATTGATATTGTACTTTTTCCTAGAGAAGATAAGGGTTGTTGAGTTCCAACAAAAAACCAGGTTTCACATTACATTAGCTCAACTCCAAGTTTATTAGTTGGCATTGTTTCTTACGTTCCACCATGTATTTGTGTAAGGTGTAATTGCATTATTAGTGTTCCGAGACCAAAGCCACCTGCACTTTCTCCTGTTCCAACCAAATTCAACTAATACCGTCAGTATTTCAAATACCCTGATTGATGTGATAAAGGCATTATTAACCATTATATGCCACGATTAAATGATTTACATTCTGGAAGAAAGATATATAAGAGTATTCATTGTATTTGACGTTTGATGGAGTTGGACCTTCCTAGAGTTTTCTTATCCGGCATCGACTATCTACATTAATCAACCCACTGTCCACTCTCCCAATTTATCTAGCCATATTAATCGAAAGTTTAGCTAATTTGGATATAACCCAATCTACCACGAAACGTACCCAGTACGTAATATTTAGGGGCTCGTAGAACTTCTAGACGTTTCTATATACGTCCCTGGTACCATGAAAGTACGTTCCCATATGATGGCATTGTCGCCAATATACACGTACCTGGAACGTACTATTGAGGT
>JAQIWQ010000739.1:0-14170 GCA_034695825.1 Folsomia inoculata
TTGCTCATGCATAAAATATGTAGAAAATCATGGATGTCGATGACAAGAACAAGTATAGACTAATCATTACGATTTGCTATAAACTACAACAAACTTGAGCACTCAATTATGGTCTGATTTTATGCTCAAACTCTCAATTAGTAGTTGAAGTTAGCGTGGTTGAATTGAGTGTGGTGTAAATTCACGATAGTTGTTATTTCATGAACTACAGATATTGATCGTATATGGATTCAGGATTCATGTCATTCCGTCATCCCTTCACACATATACGAAACGAATGAATACACTACTGACACCATGATTATTCATTATCCAACTAATTATGCACATGTTTCAGATCATTCCAAGTATAGGTGAACAACCTAGGTTGGTTTCACACTAATATTGCGATGATTTTGTTAATCATTCATATACAGGAAAACGTGTTGATGTGCAGGATGGAAGTTTTGTGAGAGGTTTTAGTTAGTGTAGGATAAATTATTAAGCGTCCTTAAGCCATGGCTGACTAATTTTTCTGTCTATCGCTGATCCTGTCCTATGTATAATGGTGAGACAGGTGTATCATGACGGAGAGATGAGATGACAAACCAAATGTTTGCATTCTCATTCATGAATGTTTTCGGAAACAAGATAATTTGCATTTGATCATTACAATGTTGTTTTGCAATCATAGATACACAGTGTATAACGTAAGGAGTAGCACTGGGAACGACATCAAGCTGTGCTGCGACTTCATCTTCGTGGGTCGCTAACCACCACCCAGACCCACACCACGAAGAGCGGTCTTCATCCACCACATCCACACAGCCACAGTCATTCACATCCTCACCTTCAAATCGAGAGGACGACAAAATCAGCAGCCAAATAAATAAACGTGCAGAAGTGAACAGCGACAGTATTCATCAAATCCAGGCGACATTGACTGAAGTATTACAAACCTTATCCTCCGAAACGCATTTTCCCCTAAACCAAGCTCCTCTGTACGTCCCACCTTTACCACCACCATTGCCACCACTTTCAAACCCTATTAAAATTCTACATCCGGTTATTTTACCAATAACGGCAAAAGAAAAGTCTCAGCCACAATTTTGTCCTAAAGTACAGTCGCCCATATCTCCCGTCATTTCTGGTCCCGAATTCAAGAAGAAGTTGGCCCAAAGACTGAGTCAGCTAGAGGAAAGTGAGAAAAAAGAAGCACTCACTGTTCAGGCCGTACTTGTTCAAGATAGTAGTAGCAGTAATACCCGTGGGGAAAAGATGGCATCCATAGGAAAGTATCAAGGTAAGCAAATCCTTATACCTTCATTTGTTTACATATGAAATACAAAAGACGTAACATTGACCCCTGGGATGATATGGGATCATCAACAGAATTCAAGTATGTAATACAACAACATGGTGTGTTTATGTCCTTTGGTGGGGTTTTGGCTGTCATGAATGTGGGCAAAGCGTGGGTAGGAGAGGGATATGGATGGTGTATGGCATGGCATACTATTATATAACCTCATTCAATTGGCGTTTTCTTAATTAATTATTTAACTTTACTTGGCTTCCACAGTCCAACTAGGGGCTGTGAAATTATGCATGAAGTTGAATAAAAGAGTGCTGAATTATTTAACCACGGCGCATCCTTGACTTTGATTCGTTTTACTGTGACCGCAGGTCAAGTGCAATGACTCACAAACACCCAATAGAACACAACATTAAATCAACACGTTACGGATATATCACCCGACATTACTCGAAGTAATACATAGTATATCACATTCATTGTGTCAGTGTTTTAAAGGATATGTACTAGGAGTAGCATTTACACACTATTCGTTATCTTAATCCAAGGCATGATTCAAGTAAAAACCACTCACTGCATGGGTTGGTGGCGTGGCATCACGTATTTAGGCCAATTGTATATCGTAGAGCAAGCCTAAAACTTCAGTGATATGCATTTTGTGGGTTTGAATGACATGACTGCAATGTGAAATGCATGATCAGCATCCATGACGAATAAACACCGACAAAACAAAGCTAGTGCTAGATTCCTTGTCTAATTCTGGCATCCAGACATAGTGTTATTTTCTGGGGAACTTATTTTGCACAATTTAGTTAAATTGTGACTTAATTAAATATTCAATCTGGATCGACTTTGATTATCACGTCCAACTATATAACCAAAATGCCCTGGGTATATTAGATATCAAGCCTCAGAATGAATAATTTACCGGTCTTCATTGAAAGATATGCACCATAAATTACAACCAACCTATTGAAAGATCCGAAAGATCATGCTCTTGCTCCTTGTTGAAAATATGGCATGATCTTCTAACGATCATGCATTCACACTGTTCTACAGAATGATCGGCGAATGGTTCTGTTATGACTGGCTGCATTCAAGTCTTTTTTGCCGAAATGGATGAATGAATCAATATTTATTCATGCCTTGCAAAAGGAAATACTCAGCTTTATTGCTTGCATTGTATTGTCCTGAGTATGGGTAACATTTATTTTCAAATGTGCAACATTGCTTGTCGATATGTCGATACATTGACTCTTGATAATCAAGACTTGATCCTAGCATGCACAGTTCCTCAACCATCCAAGCCGGTATACATATTTGTCGAAACAATGCATTAACATAAAAATGATCCCCATCTACATAGTTTTCAAGTCATGGGTGGGGTACATGGCTGAGGAAGCATTTTTTCACAATAATAAAGTCCTTGTCAAAAGTTTTAAGAAAGTAGCAAAAGCATTGCGGAATGTGCATGATACCGAAGGGAGCTTAAGTTTTGAATTCGAAGAAATTCGCCAGTGCCAGGTTCCTTCATTCGCCAGCTCGCAATGGTAATCTCATTTTAGTACTTCTCATAGTGGGGATTAGAAGGCATAGCCGATTTGTGATTAACGACATCGATCTTGATCTTAGGTACTTTTGTATGGAAAAACACATAATTTTGAAGTTCATGAGTTATTGTGCCTACGGACAGACGGACAGTCAAGTTCAAATAAATTAGCTATGACAACTTACTTATAATGATTGTAAATTACATCCACTTGCCATCGTTTGAGACTTGCAATTTCCTGCCACTCTGCTGTACATGATCGAGAATCTGTGTGCATTCTATGTTGTTTGGTGATCAGCTAATAACTTTTCTAGATTTAATCCGTTGTGATTTATGACATTATGAGTTCCACCATTAAAAACTTGTTTTTTCAATCAAAAAATAAATGAGTTATCTACACTTTCCTCCTCTTTGACAACGTCTATAACCTGTAATATTTCTATTGGTTCAAATTCTTGTCACTCAATCGTGATATGCTCCGTCCTGATATGATGCAATTGATCATCGTAGAGAAACTTACTTTATGTAATTCCCTTCTTTGACTATTAGATGCAAGCGAAACCCCAATAACTTGTGCGATTGATTTGTCTTTGTCCATCTGTTGGTGCGATAGCTATTGAAGCTATCTTGATTCGGTCATTTTAATGACCTATGGGACAAATCTCAGCTGAAGTTCGAAGATCTGCATATACCTTCAAGGTGAAACGTCGCAGGTTAAGAAAATATAAAAAATATCAAGCAGAAGATACGAAAGATACTGCACGTCACATGATAGTATTTGTATGCGCGATATTTACTTACTTATATATAACAATAGCATGTTTAATTTAAATAGTCGTATAAATACCGTCGAAAAAGGTCTCAAATGACACCTTCAGGGGGTGTGCGTCACTGATTTTACAACAGATTATTTTTATATTCAAGTAGCGTACCGGGTTAGTTTCATATTGTCCACAGTGTCACATGTTTGTTGCTGCTTCTCTTATGTTCTTGTGAAATTCATTTGACCTTGACCACTGTTAAGCTATGGAATATTAAGCAAGGTCTGTGATAATGATGAAAGAATTTTAGTAAGATTTCTCATTGTTAGGACGCCAAACACATCGCACCAAAGATATCTTTTCCGTTTCAGTTCGATCCTCATCACGAAGCAATTCATCAGGATATCATACTTTTTGAGATTCATGGATTAGATAAATTTAACGTTTCATTGACTAATGTGGCTTTCTCTCTCTAGTGTGCAATACAAAGATGATTACTGTTTCTTTGCCATTGTCTAATGTTTGAATAAATATCAGTTTAACATTTAGCTTCGTTTACCACTTAAAAGATGTAAATTTAACAAGATCTGTACCACCTCACTGTAAATAAGACGCCAATGTTGTATCCTGAGTTTAGTTTTACACGGCAATCCCGTTTATTACGTAACTTACTACTACGAATGTAAAATTGGCGTTGGTTTATGTTATTCCACCTTCTTCCAGCATCTTATTGTTTTTCCCCACCACACTAGTACCACCTACTGCATTACTAACTTCGTTAACAACCTGACGATGAGTGGATTAGAAGAGAACCGTAAAAAATGAAGCAATTTGCTGACTGACGCTATGATGTTTGGTCATGATGAAGCATTAAATTTGGTTATAATAGTGAGTGCAATTTTGAGGAGGAAAAAAATGACCAGCGGAACATGCCATTTGGTTGGTAATACCATCCATTCACCACCTAATATTCAACATTAACAATGTTTAATGTGTCGGTTTTTCTTGTTTATACCTTCTCACACCTTCCTCGTACATTTTGCAATACCTATGTTACTTCTTTCTTGGGCAGTTAGTTGATCTGCAGCTTGATTCATGAGAGGAACAGGTATTCATTCATTTAATCATTTCTAACAATCCATCTCTAAATCCCCCATCATCATCAAAACTCAAGGTTTCGTCCACTTAATTGTCCAGTCAGTCCAGTTCGCAGTTTCCATTCATTCAAGAATTTCCGTTCAGCGCAGCGAGTCTACAACTTTTCTGTTTTAAGCAAAGAAACCAGGTGAGACACATATTAAGCTTGTATAAGGTCATTTAGATGTCCGCATTTGCATCTGCACTTGCATTTCTATTTTTATACTAATTTAGAAAATTAGGATAAACATGCTGAATTTTGTTTGAAAATTAAGTACCATTTACTTCCGTTCGCAGTTTGGATTAGTTTAGTTGGGTTTGCTTTGCTGTTGCTTTTACTGCATACTTTTTCTTTGATTTTGCATCCTGAGGCGAGATGAGATAGACTTGGACTATTAGACTACTTGTCTATAATTCTCAAAGAAGAAGAGGTGCAATTATTGAGATCAAACGAAGAACGTAAAACCAATACATTTTTTTCTATATACCTACCTCCTTGTCAATCAATATTATTGATTGAACTGCAGCTACAGTAGTGCCGTAATATGTATTTCTTTCTCATTTATCATGTTGCAAAGTAGACGTTGGTCGGCAGTCAATTTACAATGTATGTGGAATGTTCTCACCAATTAAAATTGGTTAGTCTATAATCTTTAAGTGGTTGGATAACGATGAGTGATGAAACGAAATTATATAGTACACACCACACACCGACACAAATTCATTTGCTGGTGCGGTGCATGGTATAGAACATGAAAACCCACTTGAGCTCATGTTTATTAAAAACGAATGCAATAATTAGTTACCTGAGTACAACTTGAACCGCAAATTAGATTCCATCATCTTTCTTAGTCCAGTTGTAATTTAGTTCAATAAGAAGGAAATATTATTCACGGCTGTCATCAGTTGAAGCGTTGTGGTGTCGGTGTCGGCGTGTGTGGTAATTCATGGTACAGACATTCATTTGCATGTTTGGTAGTCCAGTCTGTCTGTCTGTGAGCGAGCGTCATTCATCCGGTCCGGTCCTTCGTCCTTCTCAAGTAAAAAAAGTGAACAGATTCATCAAATTGTGTGATATTAAACTCGCACCATGGCCATACCATGTTGTAGTATTTTGTAGAATATTGTATTCAGAATGTCATTTGTTTTTGTTATTATAAAACCAGTTTAACTCTGACTTTTCTAATTATACTTAACTTAACTTAATTTTCTAATTACACTTTTTGTAATTTAGGTGAGCTTCGCCCCGACTGTCTTGCAATGTTGAGACAATCACTGAAATGTCAGAATGGTGATATGGAGCATTTGGACGCAATTCCTCACGTCTTTACTATTCTTGGAGCATCCGTAAGTCATAAGTGCATCCCTGTGTTTATGCATTTAATAAGAGGATACTTGAAGCTTCAACATAAATATTTCAGGGTGATTTGGCCAAAAAGAAGATTTACCCAACGCTCTGGTGGTTGTACCGGGATGGTCTGCTGCCAAACAATACCTATTTCGTTGGATATGCTCGTTCTAAAATGACTATGCAGGAACTCCGAGAGAAATGTGACCAGTACATGGGTGTAAGTCAATGCTTGCTTAAATTAAATTAAAACGTCCATGAGGAGTAATGTAACAGGAGACTTTTTGTTTAACATTGTGAACTTTCATTTTGGCACTTTCAGGTGAAAGAGGATGAGAAGGATGCTTACGAGGGTTTTTGGCAATTGAATGATTACGTGGCTGGTAAGTTGAGTTTTGCATTTCGTGTCTACTATTTAAAAAGGGTCGTTTTTTGTACAGGATCGTACGATGGAAGGAGGGACTTTGAGCTTCTTAACCAGGAGATATCCAAGAAGGAGAAAGTTTCTGCGGCGAATCGGCTCTTTTACTTGGCATTACCACCTTCCGTTTTTGAACCCGTTACCAGCAATTTGCGAAATACGTGCATGGCTAGCAGGTATAAATAAGTAATGTTTGAGCTACATCTGCTGCCAATCCCATTAGCAATGAAGGCTTGATTTGAATTATTTAAAGTCTACACTAATTGTATAATCAATCACATCGTTTTTTCAACTTCAATTCAATATTTTAGAGGCTGGACTAGGGTGATTATTGAGAAACCATTTGGTAAAGACAGCGATTCATCTGCACAACTAACGAACCATTTGGCTTCACTTTTTAAAGAGGACCAACTCTACCGAATTGATCACTATCTTGGCAAAGAAATGGTTCAAAACCTGATGACACTTCGGTATAGCTTATTCATAAATCTTGAACTCTTACAATTTGTAACTTTGTGTATGTAAGCGTATGGAACTTTGAATTGACGGAATTTATAAATTCAACAGTTTTGGAAACCGAATATTTGGGCCAACTTGGAATAGAGAAAGCATTGCTTCTGTATTGATCTCTTTCAAGGTAATTTTTTTGAGGTTACAGTTACAATAGTGTTCGTTAAAATTGTAAATGAACGTCTCTCTTCAAGGAACCTTTTGGAACTTTTGGCAGAGGAGGATATTTTGATGAATTTGGCATCATTAGAGATGTCATGCAGAATCATTTGCTCCAAATTCTGTCCCTCTTTGCAATGGAGAAGCCGGCTTCAACGCATCCTAACGATATTCGGGATGAAAAGGTAGTATATTAGACTTTGTTCACTTGACATGTATTCATTGCTAAGCAATTAATGTTTGACATTACAGGTGAAGGTGCTCAAGTGTATTAAACCGCTAACACTTGACGATATGGTGCTTGGACAATATGTGGGGGATCCTGAAGGAAAGGGTGATGCTCAAAAAGGTTATCTTGATGATCCAACAGTCCCTGCAGGCTCAACAACGCCGACGTTTGCTCTTGCCGTTTGCAAAATCAACAGCGAGCGATGGGATGGGGTTCCATTTATTTTGCGTTGTGGAAAAGGTTCAAACTTATTTCACCCTACTCCCAAAAAAAATTCAAGGACCCAACCAACTATTATTTTATAGCCCTCAATGAACGGAAAGCCGAAGTCCGAGTTCAGTATAGAGACGTCCCAGGAGATATATTCCACGGTCAAGCAAAACGAAACGAATTGGTTATTCGTGTACAACCCGGTGAGGCTGTGTACGCAAAAGTAATGACCAAAACGCCTGGAATCAGCTTCCAAATTGAAGAAACCGAGTTAGATCTTACCTATGATCATCGATATAAGGTATATTTACAATATGACAACATTATCTTTAATACACAATAACTAACCAACTATATCGCGTGTAAATTAATATTGTATTCATTACATAATTGTTCTTCTTTAATTTCTCACTGTAGGACGTGAAATTGCCAGACGCCTACGAACGGTTGATTTTAGATGTCTTCACAGGCTCACAAATGCATTTTGTACGTTCAGATGAATTGGCTGAAGCTTGGCGTATTTTTACTCCTGTTCTTCGCCAGATTGAAGGAGAACAAATCGACCTCATTCCATACAAGTAATAATATTAAATAAATTAGTCATCCCTTTTCCCCACAATACATCACCCAACATTGTTTCACTTATGAATTACCATACATTTTTTGCTACCAAGGTATGGATCGCGTGGACCCAAGGAGTCGGATGAACGGTGCAGCGATAACGTAAGACATTTTGTTGAACTATTATAGTAAAGTGAATAACTGAACAGGAATGTTTTACGTTACAGGATTTTAAATATTACGGATCTTACAAGTGGCATGGTGGTCACAAAAAGGAGTAGGCGTAAAACCTGAAGACTACTTACCAGATCAAATCAGTATCATCCATTAGCAATTCCTCAAACTACATAATACAAATAAAGCAAAAATGGGACCTGCACCTCTAATTACCTAAGAATATTCCAGTCACACAGACTAAAAACATCACTCAAAACAAACAATATTGATTAGAGTTAGTTTCTAAAGTCAATCGACATTGTCTTTGCTCACCAGAATTTTCAAATTAATAAAAGCAATTATTTTTCCTTAAATTTTCAACATTTGTTCAGCATCATTATATTGTAATTGTCATTTAATTGTCCTCCCTCACATCCTACATAATATGCACATTCCCTCGACTATTGTTTAAGATGAGCTGCAAGTTAGTAATATAAAAATAGCCAATCTCTCGTTTATGCTGTTCATATTAAATATGGCACCGACCTAAATCTAAACATTTACATTTAGCTTCATTCAACCAGAAATTTATAATTTGTAGTTTTCATGGAACATCAAGATGACACTGATGGTCAATTGTCACCCAATAATAAAGGATTGTCACAATAAGAAGAAGCAATAATGATTATTCCGAGTCATGAAAGCATGACGAGCTTGGAGTAAATTTTTCATACTGGGGCTAGTTTGATGAAGTAGGGAACGCGGAAGAGCTCAAATCATGGAAAGTTGTATCTAAAGGTGGAAGTGAACGTGAAGTGGCTAGTTTTTATATTGGATTTATATTAATAATAATCCAGCCAAGCCAGGACCAGAGATTTGAAGGATGGCAGACCAATTTCGAAAGGTTGAGCAGTATTCTCCAAAATCATCCCCTCGTGGCTCCAGGTCCCCCGTCGTCCCACGGCAAGATTCAACGGGGACACTAAAGGCCACAATATCGTTGGGAAAGAATCCCTCAATTGTACATACTGGACCTTTCTACTTGATAAAGGAGGCTCCGGGTGAGTAGATGTGGATGAATATTTCGAGAGTATGATATACACTTTTTTGAACAATTATATATTTCTTTTAGGAGAAAGTGAATTGACTGGAGCTACAAACTTGATGGCGCATTATGGGCTGGAACATTCCTATAACAAATCTAGTGGTAGAAAAGTTAGGGATACTCTATCTTCGTTTCTACCAAATTTACCAGGTCAAATCGACAGTTCTGGATATCAAGATAATAGGTTAGTATTTGAAAAGAGGGGCACAATACAGGGAGCCACACTAACACTATGTACTCATACTATATTTGTTTTACTTTATTCTTTATAGTTCTCTAAGATCTGTGATTGATAAGCCACCAATAGGAGGAAAAGAGTTTGTCTTGTTAAACTCGATGCAGCTATCAGGATTCAGATTACATCCAGGACCTGTAAGAAGGATCAATTTAATTATAATAATAAATACTTTATGGTGTATATTATAGTTTTAATGTTAATATTTTTATTCTATTATTATTTTTGCAGTTGCCGGAGCAGTATCGTGTATTCAATCAAGTACCACAGAAAAAGAAACACAAACACAAAAGGCACAAGTACAAACCTGGTGAAATTCCACATCCTGAGACTACTACTGCAACAGATCTGGCTTTAGCTGCAGAAAAGAAGCACAAAAAGCAGAAACGTCATGATGATGATAAGGAAAGACGAAAAAGAAAGAAGGAAAAGAAAAAGAGCAAGAAAAAGTCAGAACCATAAGTATTACATCGTCTTGGGAGAAAGTTGTTTCTCATGCCCCTGCACATTCACTCACTGTTTATTGTGTGTACTATTACTACCACAGTATAACGGACAGCCCGTGCGACAAATTTACGGTCGAAAACCTTAGTTAGTTCTATACCTCAACTCCTTATAGCGAAGTACTCGAGGGTTTTCGACCGTAAATTTGTCTCACGGGCTGTCCAACGTCATACTGTAGTAGTAGTAACAAGTAAATTCCTTCTGTTAATATACATTTATTGTTCCATTATTTATTTGTTCTGTGAACTATAAACTCGCATGATATGAATTATGAAGAAAAGTTGGGAATAACAACAACAGCAGTAAAAAATAAACAAAAAACCTTAGTATTTTAGCTGAATGTTTCTAATCAAACGAAACGACAAATTCCCTTGGAAGAATGTGTCGGACTGAAATGGTGGGGGGATTTTTATCCAAGTTTAACATTAACATTCATGACGAATTATAGCCACACTGTTGGCGTCGATGCCATCAACTCCTATTAGCTTCCGGTCCTCATTTCTCTTTTTCAGAAACAGTTGCAGTTGCTTTAGTCCTGTGAATGGAAGACAGGCCCTCTTTCTGCTACACGCTGTTAAAACAAATTCATTGCCATTTCTCAGAAATTTGAACATGTACAATCAAAAATTGTAGCATCTTGACTTATGTACAGTCTGGAACGCCTTTGTTCTTCGCATTCATGAGCATTTCATTCAGCAGTTCATCTCAGAGATTGTTCAGTTAAAGTAGATAAAACCCAAAAACCCTCTTAAAAACGCCATGATTTGTAAACCAAGAACGCTCGCTCCGTCCATTTCTCTTGCTCTCTTCGTATCCTAGAAACAATGTCACCACACGCCAATCTGGGAAATGTTTAAATCCATCCCTACGCTTTTACATTAATCCACAAAGCTATTTTAGTCGGCTGCTGTTTGTCTACTATAAATTAAATTCATCATCATCAACTGCTTAAAAATTTTAGTTTTTGTAACAATTATAGATTTTCAATTTAGCCGTAATGGCTTCACCTTTCCATTTCGCCCTTTTCGTTTCTGCCTGGACATTGGCATGGCTCATTTTCATACAGGGAAGTAGCAGGGCTTTACTACTAAAAAACAATAATAAAGAAAAGGATAGAAACTACCAGTTGTATGAAATGCGTCCAGTGAGTGAATCTGGACGATATCTAAACCAAACGGAAATGGATTTTGAGACACTTTTGCCCTCCTGCACTTGTTTATCGTCAACGTCAAAAGACAATAATTGCTCAAGTCAATGTTGCTACTGCCAAATGGTATTTTTATGAAATTTAATTTGAATGTTAAGGAGGAAGTGGTAATATGCTTATTTTAAAATTAGGGATGCCCCTTTCCGGAACACCCTTTTACCAATGAGTTGTTTCTACCACAGGATATTACCTGTCTGAATAATGTGACAACTACTCAAGAAATGCAAGGAAGATCAAAATCGAGGGCAATTATTCCTTGGTTTTGTGACAGAATGGGTGATTTTCATGGACAAGGGTCAACATTCTTCAATCTCGTATGCGTCCAAGGGTTAAGTCTCAACTACTACAAGCACTTTTTTGACATCAATCCGGCTTGGACTCGTGAGGGTATCACTTCCGGGGGTTGGCATCTTCCCACCAAGTACAACTGGCGAGAACGTAGAATTTCACAATTCAACACTGGTAATGGTACAATGTAAGTCATGTCAAACTAAACACAGATATGGTTCATGGTTCATAAATGTGAATGGTTCATAAATTCTAAAATTTGTGTATTCAATTGCAGCGAGTCCGGTGACTTGCTAATGAGTAAGTCATTAGAACCTATCGTTTCCAAAGGCATGGTTAATGAAACTATTGGGAATATCAATTTTACAAAACAAGAAGACTCATCCTCGAAATTCAGATTGTATCATGTCTTGTACCCAATCCAGTTCAACATTTCAGGTACGTAAAAGTCTCCATCTTGTACTTGCATATGTTTCTTAAAGAGTGATATGATATGATATGATTATGACAGATATGAATATGCATGATATGAACAAAAATCAGAGTTTATTTGTATTACTATATACTTGTTATCATGCAACGTAATACAAATGAAAGTAATTCAGGACGCACATTTCCATATACATACCTTGTTTAATTTTATCGTAACATTGATTTGACATTGTGTAACTATTGAAGAGGTACATTAATGATATGATTCACTTCACATGGTCAATATTTAATAATATATAACAGCAATAAGAAGGGGTGAGTCGCGTCGGCGGAGAAAGCGTCCATTTCGTTGTTATATTTATGCACTTCTGCTCCTGAATTTGGAGTGCAATTTTTCAGCTTTATTTATCTTTTCCCCAAATTCCCTCAGGTTTTAAAATATAATCGAAGCTACAACGCTTTACCGTTCGCTTAGCACCATCCCTCAGACAACGACCTTAAGAATACGCCCATTTTCAGTATAAAAATAGATAAATGCATTGGAGAAAAGGTGCTATGCGAACATGGTTATCGACATAAGATTGAGACATAATTTTCATTCTTGGACACTTCAACTCAAAAACTGATTCATCTACATATTTATCATTTGCACATGTGGTTTATATTTTTGTACATTTTATAACTTTTTATGATTTTAAGATTTAAAATTTAAATAGATGCAATAGGCTTACTTGAAATTACTAAGTTCTTACTTTGAGATTGATTGCATAAGGAAAATTATGTGTTGAGTTTGAGTTGACACGTTGACAGGCATATTTCAGAATTATATTACGCAAAGTATTGTGCACTTGAAAATTCTGAATCCTACAACTTATTGAAGAATGTCATGCTGTGCTCCATAAATATGATGATAACTATACGACAAGACATATTATGGGACAATTGAATGATGTAAATAGGAAATGTAACAAAAAAAGAATTCGTTCACGTATCTAGATAATGGACATAGATAATCATTTTGGACGTTGAATTTTGGAAGGGAAGCATTTATCCGAAGCGTACTTCTATTAGTTTAGACCTTTTTTCATTTTCATTGATCTTTCGCAAATCAAATTGTCGAATTACCGAGACCCGCTCCGTGCTATGACCTGGATGATGGTGATCGCATTCAAACAGAGTGTGTCGTGCAAAATGCGACTTTATTCTGGTTTACAGTTAGTAAGTAGATAGGAAAGGTCTTGATGGTTTTGTTGGAGGCGTGCGTTATGATTTGTAACACCATAAAAGCTGTTGAGGGAATAATATATACTGTATCCTAATCCAAACTGTTACACTAATTGATCTACTATTTAAACACTACTACGTTTCAACATAGATTCCATAGTATAATCTGTCATTGACAGTGAACAGCATGCCGTTAGGAATCAATGTTGTGTCAGACAGAGCCATCCGCATCATTCAATCATTCTGCTCTGCTTTCACCACCCAATGCCACACGACGACTTTGCTTGTGGGCAGTCATGGTTCGTTTGAATGCTATAACTTGTACTAAATAGTAAAGAGTAATAATAAAGTCTAAAAGGTAGTATTAGACCAATGATATGTTGAATCCACGCGTAGCTTACCATCTCCGAATCTAACTCTCATATTTTACCACGACGCAAAGGGCCTTCTCACACAAATTTACTACTTGACATATTCACTATTTAGCATTCGTTTCATTCCGTGGCCTTCTCTGTGTCGAATTAATGTCAATGTGGATAAACATTATTCCAATCCACACTTTTTAAATAATCTTATAGTTATTTGCTGTTTCACCCGTCATTTCGTAGCATTTCGTTATTTTTGCTTGTTTTCCAAGCTTTCTAGTTCATTGAATTCAATTCAGCAGGGATTTTTTGAATTTATAATGATAAGATGACCGTCACGCGACGTGTTGCTGCTGCTCGGTTGAGAAAAAAGTAAATGATGGATGATAGCGTTAAAAGAATGAAGGGTAACATTTTAGTTGAGATGGAACACTGCGATGTAAAAGGTAACAAGAAGTTCCACAAGATTCCTCACTTC
>JAQIWQ010000740.1:0-14169 GCA_034695825.1 Folsomia inoculata
TTTGAGATACAAATACCAATGTCACTGCCAAAACGTCCAGTAATAGCAATGGATCAATACTTGAGCTCTGAAACTGTTAAAAGATGCATTTATACATATACCGTACAGGACAACTCTCTACGGAATAATCGTCCAATTATACATAAGTTAGCTGATTTGTCGTTCGATACTATTCAAGCTATCATAGAAAACCAAGTTCAGATCAAATCAGAAGCATTTAGTCGAAAGTAGAGTAAGAGATCATTTAGTATGGACAATTAACACTTTTTGTTTTAGAAACAAAGGCAAAACACAGGAATATTTTGCATGCATTCGTGGGAATTCAATTGCCCTACACTGCATGTCTTCTCTATAATTCACAATACGTAACCTTCCATTAATTTTAAGAATCGTATCACCTGACGAAATAGACAAAATCGATAGACGAACTTGATACTATGACACATGACAGTAATTGGCAATTTCCTAGAATCTTTTTGTTAGTTTAACATTTAATTCAAAAACCCAATTTCCCTATTGCACATGTGTGCAATGACACCATATATCTTGGTTGACTACTCTTTTGACTTTTATGTAATCTAACATCTTTCCAGAATCGATTCATCATTTTTTATGACACGATTTAATACTGTCCATCAATCAATCTATGAGTGGTATTACGATCAAGATAATACCGTCTATTAACTTTATACACGGAACACTTCTGACTAAACCCAATCAAAATACGACCATTGCCTCAATAATTTTCCAACCCTAGCCTTAGAAAACATGGCGTCCTTGTTTTCGTCGTCATCTCAATTTCCCCAGATTTTTTCTACCAGAGTTTTCATCATCTCCCTACTCATTCTGGTCATGACTATAGAACAACACATAACGTTAGCGTCAACTTCGTCTTCAACTTCCGAAGACAATATTGCAAAGCTGGGTCACCTGGTTGGTCATCTTCTGATAGGTTCACTTTCTCAATGTTTTCTTTTCCTTGGGACGGCACACAACACCGAGTTTGACCTGTCCCCACTCATCCATCACTTGTCATTAACGACTACCACCCCCAATTTATACATCACACTAACGAATAGCTCTGGTTCTGATGGAGAAAGTTTCAAAACTTTCACCACAGAGCGGAACGTGGACCACCATCACAGAGGAAGCCATTCCCACTGTTCACTTGTGCTGGGCTTTCTTACCGAAAGTGAACGTGAGACCAATTATTTTTACAGCCAAATCGTAACAGGATTTCCAGATTTGGTGCAAAAAGACCAAGATTTCTTCTTGCTTGTGGGAAAAAATGTCGCCATAATTGAAAAGGCACTAGCTTCAGAATCTTTGGGAAAGCGTATCAAACATCGTGTTGGACTAGCGTTGGAAACGTTTGAAGGGAGGGGGGCATGCTCTTACTGTGAAATGAAGCCATTTCCTTTGAGGATGGAGGATCATGGTATCAATTTTGACCGGGTGTTAGCTAAGGTCAATATCGCCTCAAAGGATAGCATTGCATAAATCTTAATTGACCCAGAATGTCATGATAACCATTGGTCGTGAAGTACATTTTTGTAATTGTAATACTGCTATTTTTGTACCATTTAGGCTCTGTTATTCAACCCGACACGTAACTTGGAGGGTGGCGTCCTATACGTAAGCACCCCACTGTCCACTCGATGGCTTAATGAAATGGTTCAATCTCCAACTTCTGGATCTTGGATAGTTAAACGAGGTACATATAAACTGGTGTTAAATTTACTCGAATCCACCCTCAATTTTTCCTCGGTCCACTTCCCTTCCACGGGAGGAGGTACGGGTGCGTTTGTAAATGGTTCAACTTGGATCGGAACTGTGGGCGATGTCCTTTATGGGCGAGCAGATCTTGGGCATGTCACCGCAGAAACGTGGGCAAGGTCACAGGTCGTTGCAAATAGTTTTCCCATCTCCAATGAACGGTTGACATTTTTCACTGGGGTTCCACAACCGTACTATTCGTGGAGTGCTGTTTATCGACCTCTAGCCAATGAGGTGTGGCCTTTTGTCGGGTTGGCCTTAAGTGTTGGGTTGGTCATGTTCTTCATTCTGGTAAAGATACATCGGGCTGGAACGGGAGGAAAAGATGGGTGGACGATTGTGTACGTCAATCAAACACAAAGGAAAGTCAACTAAACCTATTTCATACTTTTCTTACATTTCTTTACATGCAGAATGTTGGGTGAATACGTTGTCGGCACACTCTTGGAACACGATCCAATAAGCCCTGCGAAAATGCTTAAAACTGCATCAGGAGCCCTTCGTACCTTTACAATATTCTGGCTCCTATTCACAATGCTAATCTCTACTGCATATCGCTCTAAACTGGTAACCTTCCTTGCCTTTCCAAATGTCGAAAATGCTCCCGACTCATTTGAGGCCTTGGCGGAGTCCAACTACAAAATTGGACTAAAGTACATTAAAGGTGCGGCTTATGCAGTTTTCAAAACCTCAAAGAATCCAACATACGCAAAAATCTTTCAAAGAATGAGTCTGGTGTCAGATGAAGTCAACTGTTTCTTGTCTGCTGCTGATGGTACTGCAATTCTTGCCTTTGCCCTTGATTAATCTTACAATAATTCTATTATTTTATAGTAAAATCACATTTCGCCTGCATTTCATGGGACTCTATCGCCGAATTTGTGAAGCATCGAAACTTGACTGATAAATATGGTCAAAGTCCTATCGTCAAATCGCCTTCCTCAACGCTAAACGCCAATGCTGGTTTGGTAATGGAAAAACGAGCCGTATTCAAAGCCCAGTTTGATGATATTCTACGATGGATCACAGATACTGGAATACTCATCAAAATTAGAGCTTTAGATATTCAATATATTCGGATTCAACGAAGTGAGTGGCTAAGGTCAACCGGGGGTCAGAGGTCAGTGTATCACTCCACACACGCTGGTAGTAATGCACTCAGTTTACAGCATTTTAGGGCATCATTTTACACATTTGGGGTATGCATTATACTCGCTGGAATCTGCTTCTTGTGCGAATTGTGTAGTGTTTGCAAAACAGAGAGAAGAAAAACTGAATGCAACCACTTCAGAAATAGTAGAAATGTCATCCCATGCCAGGTCATGGTCAAAAATGTCCTACCAATAACTAAACGAATCTAACAAATGTATATAGTCCATTTCCATATGTTGCAAACCACCCTGGTTTTAATTGTTAATCAAATAGTTGTATGATGACCTTAATGAGTTGAGAAATTCATGAAATATTAAAAACTATCAAGTATTTGAATAAAAATTGTTAAACGTTTTAGTACAAAATTAGCAATTTCATCCCTTGTAATCATTTCATAATTCATTTTTATTTATTCAATCAAGGTACATATTACGTTACACAATAGTTTAGTAGTTAACATGTTTGTGGGTATGGTTTGGTTTCTTAATAATTACTTACATCTGTATGGGTTTACCAGAAACAATATAAAAACAAATAAAACCCATTACTGTTTCGGGCATAATAATAATAAATTTGCTTATAGTTCATTCATTAAAACGGCATTAACAAAATTAGTTACGTGGCTTGTTTTGTTGATGAGCAAAACCTTTTCGAACTTTGTTGTTGAAAAAAATTCCTGCATCCAAATATTGTTAACAACAAAATTGGTCACATAGCCATTTAGGAAAATTGTCTAAAAAATTAACACGTTTTAATGAATAAACCATAATCTAATTTTCTGAATATTTAATAAGTTATTCTATCGTTACTAATGATTACTAATTCATAATATCCGTACCGTTCGAGCATCGTTCATTTCTTTACGCAATGCACGACTGTATACATACAAATTCAAATTCGCTTCAAATTACAAACTGTTACATGACTTTGAGAAATTTTAATTTAGTTTAAACAAGTATGAGCCAAGAAAGAAGAGAATAGTTAAAAAATTTTAAATGTCGACAAACATCAACATTAATTAATTATACATAATAATTTGTCTAACCAAATATCACTGACTTTGGATAAACTAAATGTAACTGCATTATTATTACTTGCATCAGTAATACAAGTTCTGAATAAAAATTATAATATAACAGGTAGACTTTCCCCGTCTTATGCGTACAAATACTAACAACTAACAAGTATGGTAAGTATTTTTAGGATAGCTTCAAGACTTGGTCGCCTATATGGAATATAACAAAACCAAGACAAAGAAAATAATTAAATTAAATATCATTGATTATGTAAAGAAGGTCCTTTACCTAATACTTGAGTGCTTTGTGTTGTTTCCTCTTCTCCTTACAGTCAGGACAGTACCATTTACCCCTGGGTGCCGAAACAATACCGACACATTCAAAATGAAACCACTGGAACTCGCAATCTTTTGAATCACAGCCAATCATTTGAGACACGTTGTCATGAGGGCATTGGCAAAAGCAGTAGAGTTGCTCGTCAGTCCCTGAAGTGGTATCCAGTAAGGGGGCAGGTTTTGGGGGTAAAATGTTGATGTGCATTCCTCCAACAGATCTACGTCCTCCAAGACCACTCCCAAACTTCATCTTGGCCCTTCGGACAGGGGCTGGGGTAACACCACCTTCCTCTGGGAGGTTTTCCCCAGTTGCAGCCTGGCTGTGGTGATGTAGCAGATGATGGGGTTTGGGGGAAGAGTGCTGGCTCAGGATGGTATGATGATGGAGAGCGTTACCATTATTGTTGTTTGTATTGAATACATTTCTCCCAAGAACAGGGATATTGGATGACGACGGGGTAGATTTGTGGTCCAAATACATTGGTGGTAATTTCCGAACAACCGCTCCCGGGGGTTGGATTGGACATAGCCGGACGAATGGATTTTTCTTTACAATTTGGTCATTTATTTCCAACTTGACATTACTGGTAGATGGTGGGGGAACAAGGGATGGAAATGATGTCAAGTTTCGCTTGAATATTAGTGGTTTTATTGGAACGTTTCTGACTTTGAGACGGGACTCTGAACTTCCGACCTGCTTTAAGGAATAGGTTGGAGCAGAAGCCTCGCTGAATTGTTGGAGGGTGTAGTGTTCGGAAGGAGATTGTGAAGAAATAGACTGATGATGGTGGTGCTTCTTCATCTTTATCTTCAGTTTAGGTTGGGGTGGAGGAGGTCGAAGTTCTTCAACTTCTTTAACACCTCTTACAAACTTGAGAAGGTACTGCTCGTTGGACATGGTCCAAATTTCATCAGAGTTAGGCACGTCTCCAATCAATTCAGTTAATTGTTTCGTATCATATGCTTCCTCTGAACCGGAATCTTCAGTCTCTAGATCTGTCTCCAGAAGAAAGTTTTCCTCTGGGAAATTGGCGTTTTGAGAGCCATCATCATTTTCTTTTTCTTGATTAGCAGATAACGTTTTTCGACTAAACTTTCCCTTTTGTTTTTTATACTTGCGTTTTATCAGGCTCCCATCAGGATTCGTGGGTCTAGGCGGCTTAGGAACAATGATTCTTCCGATGCGTTTACCAGCACCTCCAGGAGCTTTCTTTTTAGCTGTAGGAACCCCATCCTTATTTCGATTTACAGAACCCTTTGGTCTTCCACGGCCTCGTTTAACTGTAGGATCAACCGGTGTCTGTGGAGTATTGTTATGTTGATGAGGATAAATTGGAATTTTTAAAGTGTGATTGAGGCGACGGGGATTGTTCTCATTGGATTCAACTTCATTAGAAGACTCTCCACTCGAAGAAGAACTTGAAGAGGAACTGGAACAACTACAATTGCTGCCACAACTTGAGGAACTGGAGGATGATGAAGAGGAACTGTTATGACGTTTACGGGGAGATTTGGTCTTGAGACCTTTCAACTTTTTGTGTCGAGACTGGGCTTTTTCCACTGAACGCGAACAAGAAGAAGTTGGGGCAGCTGCCGGAGAACTTGGACCACGTTTTAGGGTGAGGCGTAAACAATAATCGTGTTCATTAAGGAGAGAAAACATTGCATTTTCACGTATAATGTGTTCTGGCAAAGAGTTATCCTCAAATGTAGGGATATCTGGGACACTAAAATTGTAGTCGTCGAGTGGTGTTAAAAGTGGGGACATTGATCCAAAGTCTTCGACGTCCTTCAGTTTTTCAACAGCATCGAGTAGATCCATTTCAACATTTAGGTCGAGAGGAAGTGTTGTCACTTTTTTAAACTGGTCAGCCGATGATTTGTCTAAAATGGAATCTAGAACACGTAAATTTATCAGTTATCAAAGGTTTTTGTACGTGAATTTTTACATGCTCGAGAATGAACTTACCATCAATATCCATAGCCGACTGATTCAAGTTCTTCTCGAGGTTTTCACAATGGTCCAAAATATTTGTCATAGCTGATCCAGAAGCATCTTTTTCCTCTTTCGACTTGGACCCATCAGAATTCTCGTCATCAGAATCGGACGAGAGATCATCAGAGCTTTCATCAGATAGATCCAAGTCATGCACAACTTGTTTCATGACCTGTTGCTTTTCTTGTGGGCTGAATGAGGAGTTCTTTTTAGGATTGTCAGATAGTTGTTGTGATTGCGGCACGAAACCATTGCTGAGAGCGCTAAAGGAGTGGACAGGTTTCAATTCTGAAGGTTCTAGTTCCGGAATGGAGAATGGCTGATGAACGGCAGAAGAAAAATAACTGGTGGGACTGGAAGTAGACGAGGTTGTAGTTACAACCACTGGATCCACTACCGGTTTAGACTTGACAGCAAAGATGGGTTCTGAAATCAAAGCTTGCATTAATCCTTCAACCCCAGACCATAATTTGTTAGTAAAAGTAAAATAAAAACCCTAAATGATGCAAATAAGCGATTTAAACTATTCTTACCTGACTCGGTAATGTCAAGACCAACATTTTGCTTACTCGTAGGGAGGTCTGAGTTCGCATTACAATTATTCAAGATTTCGCCTTGATCTCCTTCATCCACTATTTGCTTTCCAGTTGGAGACCCGTCTCTGGAATGGTGATTTGAATTTGAACTCTTGCTCTTGGATACATCAGAGTCATCATCATCTGATGGGTCAGATTCGTCCTCGGAAAGATTTGGACCTTGAATTTCTTCAATATTGAAGGGTTTATCTGGATCTCCACTTTCTTCCATTGCTGATGATGATTCCTCTTTTTTCTGTTCCTCGGGATTATGTGGGAGTTGTGCGACTGAGGAACAAGGTTGCGTGAGCTGTTGAGAGTTTGGCAGCTTCTCAGTTCCCAGTCCAGTGTCTATTCGTAACATATTTTAATACATCAAAATTATTTCAAATCATACTTTCCCACCTACCAGTGGCAGGTCTATTTTTGACCTGCAGACGAAAAATGGGAAATTTGACCTGCAAGGTCAAATTTCAAAAATTTATAAATTTGGCAAAATTTTCAATAAAATTTTCGTTAGAGTTTAGCCAAAATTCGTTAAAAATCGCCAAATTTCGTTAAAATTTGCAAAAATGCGTTAAAGTGGAGGCAAATGATTTGCAACGGCTTTTTTTGACTTGCACAGCAGGACGCCGGTAGAATTGCCTGACATTTTCTTAGGTGGAAAAGTATGTTTCAAATCATACATTGATACATTTGATAAAAATAATTCTAGTTACCAGAATTATCATCCATTTGAGCGCCTTCCTCAGCCATCGTTTCATTCTCAACTGTCGATATTGGTGTTGGTTGTGTGACTCTGGCATTGTCATCATCGATTTCCCGAACATCGGGCTTGGGCGTTGCGTCATTCATGTGCTTGGCATCATCCTCCAGGGAAACCTGTTCATCTACCGTTTTTGTTACCGTAGAACTCTCATCCTGATCTAGAATTGACGGCGTGTCCACTACTTTCTTATCATCATTCATCAAGAAAGAGTCGGTTTTCTGTTCAGCTTCTTCCTCCTCCTCATCTGTCTCTCCGTCCATCTTACAGTGGTCACCTTCCTCACTACCCTTGCTGTCCATAGTGTCCATACCCTGCATTAGTTCTTGTTTTGGTTTGACATCCTTTAATTCCCGTTGTTGTGGCTCGTCTTCAATGCTCTCTCCACTATGCATAGCCAGGATATGTTTGTCAAACAATTTTTTGGAGATAAACTTTTCGCTACAACTTGAGAAGCTACACTTGCGTAACTTTTCTCCGGTGTGCAATCTCCTATGAACGATGAGGTGCTTCGGTTTCGTGAAATAGAATCCACAAGTATCACAAACGTGGACTTGAGGAGGAAAACAAAAGTGGTAAATGTGTGGCCACTTTTTCTTCAAACATACCGAACATTCCTTACTCTCGCTTCCATGCTTCCAAAATAAATGTGTCATAAAGTTTGGCTTAGCACAATACGTAACGCCACACTTCCAACAAAAATGGTTCAGTTTGTGTTTCTTCATGTGGTGTTCAAGTTCTTTCTGACTTTTAACTGACTCAAGACAAAGTTCACACCAGTTATGTATTTTTCTAAGATGAACCACATAGTTGAAAAAACTAGGAAGTTGGACATCCTCACAAATGCTACACTGATATCTGAGTACAATCGTATTTGCAGCGTCATCATCTTTAACGTCCACAACTGTGACTTCCCCACTCAGTCCGTGTGTTGCTGCATCTGGTAGAGTATTGTAGGAAGGATATTTCCCACCCATAAATCCAGTAGGTTGGGGTTCTAGATCATTCTTGATAATTGGATTGGGTGTGCCGAAACATAGATGGGAATACAGGGCTCCGGCAAAAAGAAATTTTCCTTGGCACATGGCACACTTCATGGCAACTCCACGATGAATTTTTCTCCAGTGGGGGAATAAGTTTTGCTGGGAGTCAACAAAATATCCACAAAGTAGACATTCGCAAGGCGCATGTCCAAACGGGGGCATATCTGATTCCGTATAGGAAAAAAGGACCGATGAGGACAGGAATACTTTTTTGAGGACGGTGTGTTTAAACTCGGCCCAGTCTAGTTTGATGGTGGAAATGTCAGTAGTTGAGAGCTTGACTTTGATATCAGGATTTTCAGTGAAAGTGAAAGAAGGGGGTTTAAATGAATCAGTAGTGTCCATTGGTTCAGGTGAGTCGCATTTTGGCGATGGTAAAAGTGCAAGAGCTCCAGAGGATGGGGAAGGGATGTGATTAGACTTATTTTCTTCCAAAGTGGAAGTGGATGACTGTACCGGTTGGGGACTTGTCGATGGCTGTTGTGGAGGCAAAGAATTTGTCGAATCGTCATCGACTTCCATTGGAATTAACGGCTCTTGAACCCTATCCGTATTTTGCTCGGGGTCTAGGCATTTTATCACAATTTTGACACTGTCCGACTCATTGCAAGACTCAGATGTTGCATCAGTTTTAGTAAGGGCTTCTTTTTCTAATGATGTTGATGAGCCTGGATGTAAACTACTATCGATCTCATCTACTGCTTCATTAAAATTTGCAATGGAATTGTCCGAATTATCACATGGAGGAACAGGAACGGAAGGCTTTCGTTCCATTTCGCTTTCTCCATCTTCTTCTGACAGCTCATTTTTCACTACAAGCTTTGTATCACCTTTTGTTTCATTCGAAACTAAGAATTTAATAGTCCAGCAATGCTTAGAAAACAGATGAATAGCCAACTGCCGCTTATCGATCCGTATTAATTTGACTGATGGAGGTCACATGAAAAAATCAAAAACAAAATTAATTTAATTTCAATAAGTCTTAAAATAACCTTACCTTGCCGACAGTATGTACAATTGATTGACGTCTTTCTCAACATTTGTGTCAGAATATCCTCATCCATTTTATCTTCTAGAGGATAACTGACCAAAAGTTCATATTGCGAGTCATCTATTTCTGGATTAGTATATCCAAAGCAATCTGGACCTGGCCATTCTGTTGACAGTTTGTCAGATAGTTCTTGTATCAACATTAGCAAGCGTTTCGAAGGGTCTGTTTCTAAAAGAAGGGGATCTAATTTGACTTCAATCTCTTCTTCTTCCGGCTCGTCATCTAAGTCATAGGAATTGTTATCTAAAAGTAACAAAACAAAACACAGAATCAATTATCAAAACATCTCGAATTGAGATTCTCTATATATGGAATTGTTTCCACTTCTTAAATATTTGTCTGCACTTACTGTTAGGTGTATAAGTCTTGTATCCATCTTCAAACTTGATTCTCAAATGTGGTAACTTTGGACTTTGTGTTAGACTAGCATTTTGTCCATGTTCGACATTTATTAACGACGATGAATTAAAGCCAACAGACTGAGCCCTATTAAGCTTTCTTGCACCTCCCCCACTTGACTTATTGAGTGGCGTCACTTCAACTTGAGCAACCCCCAGTCCAGACCCTTGACGCTGGTACGACCTCCTCTTGGCGACAGACTCAAAGACAAAGTCATCGTTAGTAACCTTTCTCAACGTCCGTCTTGGTCTGTCCAGTCCACCCGGTGTTGTACTGGTCGCTGGAGTGGATGATTGTACTGATGATGGTGAATCTGCCATAAGACTAACTGTTCTTCTAACCGGTACCTTAGGGGTCTGCTGTTGGAGAGGTGGTCGACCACGACCTCGAGCTGAACTATGACCTTGACCTTGGATTTGGGACCTTATTGGTCCAAAACTTGCTTGTCCTTTTTTACTCGTTTCATTGGAATGATGTTCTTGTTCTGCGATAATAAGTCCATCCTCTTCTCCTTCTTCCTCCTCTTCCATTTCTTGTTCCTCATGCCCTCCGTTAACCATCCCATTAACAAGATACTCTTGACCTTGTCCTTCTCCATTAACTTGATGACCTTCGACCTCTTGACCAACTTTACTATCACTAGGACTAAACTGCTCTTGTTCTTCGTCCCCTTCTCCATTATTAGCCCCCACCGGCACAAGTGTAACACTAACTTGTGCATTGTCTTTAAACATTGAAGATGTGGAACTATTAAATTTTGAAGCTCCTCCAGCTTTATTACTTTTTCCTCTGTTAAGTAGTGACACATCTGTAGTATTGTCCTTGACCCCTTCACAAGTCTGCGCATGAATATCAACAAACCCAGGAAGAACTGCTTCCCCACAACAATCACAAGGTTTAGCAATTTGAGCATGATGATTACTCAAACCAACCCCTCTACCTCTAGGGCACTCATGTCCATCTAGAAGCAATGAAACCCGACCACCCTCTTCTTGGTCATCTTGTTCTTGTCCAAACTCAAAAATTGCTGAACACTGAACACAGCAAAGTAGTGTTTCTGATCCTCCAGCCTTAAGAAAATCTTGTCCCGTCGAAAATCGTTGTGGAGGTACACGATGTTCCCGGTAAAGATGAACCATAAGTTCTTTAGCGACGGTATAATGTGTAGAACAACAAACACAAATGTAGATTGAATGCGATTCAACCCCATGACGAAATACAGAATCATAGTCAGACAGAAAAGGACAAGATGTACACTGGACTGAATAGCTACTAGTAGTGCAAGACGTTGGAGACGAAGAAATTGGAGTAGAAGACGACTTGATCATCTTGCTCAAAGTCAAATTCGGCGACTGTGATGTCGATAATGATGTGGATGTCGACGATGATACAATCTCCTCCCCTCCTGTCGTCGTCTTCATAATGTTTACTTATCCAGAGCTCACTTTTAGTTTTTTTACTCTCGTATAACTGGATGAACTATAGTATCGTTTCAGTTTGGCACCAAAACCAACCTCACCTCACTTTCGCTTGCTTTCTTTCTTGTTGTGTAAACCCAATCACCAGTCGGATTAATAAACCTGTAAAAAAATAGAAAAAGCATTCTCTTATCATATTATGTTGTTATCATAAATGACCAAGAAGGGGTTCATGTATTTTTCTTTGATTCATTGAAAAGAAGTAATGGTGGTATTATATATATAGTGCATAGTAAGGGAGTAAATAGTTGATGATGGCTGGACTTACGTATTATAATATGCTGAATAAGATGATGGTGTGGAGGGATATTATTTTCTGGTGGTGGTGGTGATGATGGTGATGGTGGTATGGTGGCTGGGTGGCTGGAAGATGACTAAAGAGTTAAACTAACGTGGCTGTAGTTGGGTTGGGAATGGGACTGAATGACTGACGTTCAGAGTATAAGAAGAAGAGACAGAGTGAGTATAGCATAGCATGGAAGCAGACAGGCTTTGGACCGAGTTGGGTTTTTTAGAGCAGGCAGCAGAAAAGACGCTCCATGAACATAACATGAGCAAGGAGTGATGCAGGCAGGCAGGGATCAAAAACATGGTGGTGGTGGTGGTAGTAGAGTGTGTATATGAATATGCAGGGTTGAAACTCAAGGTTGAAGCACATTTTATGCTCTCTATTGGACTATGTAGAGGAAGAGATGGTTGAGTTGAGTGTGGATAGATGGTAGGTAGAAGGGATATTGAATGTAGCGGTTGCAAACCAAAAGAGTGAGACCGGTTTTTAATAGAATTTTAGCAATAGTTATACGATACCATGCTGATGCTAACAATTAATGTGGGGGTGGGTTGGATGTCATATCATCAACTAATTGTAAGATATATTCTCCAACGTAGTCATTTTTTAACGTGTCATTTCATTTTTAATCATTAAAACAAAGTGAAAATGATGTAAAATGGTTGGGAAATATGAGACAGGCCTGGATGGGCAAATTATCCATCCATCAAATATGTCACCCATCATCATGTCAGTCATGTCGTCAAATGTCATGTCAATCATATCATCAAAGCTACTTAAGAAAAGGGTTATGTATGTATAAAAATGATGATTTGTTATCATTTCACTTCAATAATTTCATCGCCATGTCAACAACACGACAGTCAACAAACAAATTATAAAGGTGCTACTTAAGGGTAACCCACCCAGACCCAACCCACTTTTCCTTCAAAAAACCCTAAATATTCATTGATGCTGGTGGTTTTCTCCTCTAATTCAATAAATTACACCCCCTCAACCTCATCCGGCCTCATTCAATCATTTCTCTCTACAACATCATCCTATAGTACCTCCTACCAAATTGTTTAATTAAAGACACTACTACATTTCATTAGGAGGAGGAAAGGTAATAAAGATGTAGGTTTATCCATAAAATAACAAATCCAACCTCAAATCTCGTCTCATCTCAGTCTCTCTGTGTCATCATAATAATTCCACTATACCCAACCCAACGGCACACAAAGCACAATCAATACTGATGAAAACTGGATGAAATTAACCAAAATAAACTAAGTATCATTAAACTAACCTGATTAGAAGGATGACGAGGTTGGGATGATTGGATTTATTCAATAAATGTCCAATTTTTCACTTTCTTGATCCGTGGAATCTCATGATGAAATGAAGGAAAAAGTTGACCTCTTCTTCCTCTCCTCCTGCTCGTCTGACAGTTCTGACTACCATCTTCTCAAATCTTCTCTTTTCTCTGTCTGGGATTTTTGTTGCACCCAAGTTTGACCACCAGAGTTTAACATCCAGAGACAAGACAATGCCCTGTGACAATGCCCTACTAAACTGGACTGCATGTATGTAGAGACAGCAGGATGCCAAAAACCACGATTATATCCTCCAGCCCTGCATGCAGCCGCTAGCCGGCAACATGTGCCCGGAATAAAATTGCACATCCAATCAACTTTTGTATCAACTTTCAACACTTTTAAATTCATCAATTTGAGCACTACACAACCTCATTATATTATTATTCAATCTACTTATGCCTACTTATGCCTACTTGTTTAATTGTTAAAGTAAAAACATCCATTCATCTCCTACTAGAAGTACATTTATATGCACTTCAAATATGCTCATGAAATCGGATCCCTCCCTGACCTCCATTGCATTTTGTTGAATGAATTTATTATCCCAACTTCATCAGCATCACTCAATAATGTAAACTCATCAAATTCACATAATTTCATTTCTTTATTCCATAACATACAGGACTTGCAGTAATTATCCTTCACAAAACTTATATCATCATAACACATTATGGGAATTATACCACATTTACAACACTTATGTCGAAACTTAATTCACTAGTCTTTAACAAGACATTACCTTGCTTAATACCTACTATGTAATATACGCATTTTAAAAACCAGGATACATTTTATCATCCATGAAAGCATGCACATTTGTAAAGATAGTTAAAAACCGAAGCGTAAAAACATAGCTGAAAATCATTACAAATTTAAAATCAAACATAAAATACATGATATGAATCCCCACCACATGGCTTCACATACAAAACATT
>JAQIWQ010000741.1:0-14152 GCA_034695825.1 Folsomia inoculata
ACACCGACAGTGATCCCAGCAAAGGGATCCACGGGTGCAGGAGTAGGAAGCATGATAAATTCAAGGGTATGGAAATTTTATGCAGGAACTAACTGCCCCCTAAGATAATGCTTGATCCTATCACGGACGAAGACAACTATTTGCAGGGTTAGGCTATAAATGAGTTTAATGAACCGTTGGCCTGTGACGCTGACTGATGGGCAACAAACGATCATCTTTGGTTAACAATTAATTTTGAGCAGGTGTTACTACTCATTGTTCTCTAAATTTGTATTTTGTTCTAACGGTGTGGGGGTCCCAATTCATTCCATAATTGACGCAATTTATCTTTTGTTCCTTACCATATGGGATCTAATAATAATTTAACCACATGTCAGCGTCTCATAAATAGGGTTCATATTACGATCATTTATTTCATGATTATCCAACAATTTTATAGGTATCTGATTTTGTATAAAAGTCGAGGATTGTCAAAAAATGTCTCTCTTTATAGAATTGGGGATTAAGATAAGATTTACGTTGATTTAAATTAATTTTCTTTTACTGTATTACATTATTTATTGTAAAACAATGTAAAGCAATGACAAATATTTTGCATGACTTCCTTGGTCAGAGTGGATATTGTATTTGGTGATACGTATGAGATGACGTCATGTAAGTCGTTCCCGAGTTTTGCACAAAAAAAATAAAGACGGGGTCTATAGCATCGTTATCGTTCCAGTTGGAGCTTGGTACCGGGTAGAAGTGGCGCAGGATCCGATGATTCGTGTCCCGAATTCGGGGAGTAGAGAATGTCGTGTTCTTGAGGATTTATATAATACCTTTATTCTTAACTGCATGTCTACATCATTTCACTATCTCTTCTTGCCTTACTTTCTCTAGGTTTTGCTTCATTTGTGAAAAATTATTGCCAATTATTGTAAATATTCGATAGGGTAGGTCTCTGTGGGTATTACATAGTGGCGTTCGGACGTCATTCAGGTACTGATTTTATTCATAGGTTACTTACTCGCATAGTTTTATCTTTAACTTCGGGGTCACGGAATGTAAGGTAATTACAATAACTTAACGTCACGATTCTGCGATGCATGGTGTTTATATTTATGGGGTAGCATCCGTTGATGACTGAGTGTTTGAGGAATTCCTTCATCCGGAAGTGTCATATGTCTGCATTGCCATTACGGATGTCGGAAACCCACGACATGACCCAAGCCGTATCCCCCACACTAGTTAGTTACCACTAACAACTTTGGCTTGGCGTGGCTTCAGACCGAGTAGTTTCAAAACACGTTCCCTAACTAAACCCACCCTACCAAACGGATTACCGATTCGTTTTATTTGCATACTTTTATTGCACAGCGAAACTTGTTCTTATTACGAAGATATGGGTGTAGGAGAACGCAAAGCGATTTAAATTTAGACCAGAAGAGTCATTCCATTCTGAGCTGAGCCAAATTAAACCATCCATGGTTATGTCGTGTCGTATAGTCCTGCACTAAAGTAAAATTCCAAATAGTATAGTGAAGAGTTGTAAAAAGTCACTTTGTTCGCCTGAGGAGTCAAAGACTTGCAGAACAAGGAAAGAGCAACATTATCAAGAGATAGATCAGTATTGCCAAACCAAACCAATAAGTACTTACCAACCAAACGCTACGAAATTCACACACTGGTGTCCACGTCGAGCCTCAGTTCCGTGCACATTTTTGCAGTAAAGTAAGAGGACGAGTTCTTTTTGGGTCATTTCCAATCCATTCACGCCATTCAGTCAGAGACAAAGTTTCTATAAGTGGCAGTGTGTTTTTTAAGCAAAAACTCTTTACATGATGGGGTGCTGAAAAGGTTTTATTTTTATGTCGTTCATTATAGTTCAACTGGTTGGAGTTGGAGTGGATGAGGGAATCAGTTCTTCGTGAGACAATACTAAGGACATTTCGAACAAGAACAAGAGGAGACAACGTAACGTAGCATCGCTAATTACATACATTACATCGGCCAAGACGCAGTACAAACAAATGTCTTAATCTCTTCCGTTTGTGGGTCCCTGGGCTGAACTCCTTGTAAGTGAGCCTATAGGCTGTTATTTCGATTTTGTGTTTTATTCTTATGTTATTCTTAGTATTCTTAATATTGGTTGCATTAATTTTAGGATCCACCACACCATACGCTTTAGACGTTTCAACATTTCATCATTATTCATATATTCGCACTCTGATTCTGTGACCACAATTATGCCGGTACCAGAATCTTCCTACAGTCGACGGTATGGTCGTGAAGATAGTACCGCTTACACTAGCAGCTACTCCCGAAGCACGTCGTCCAGCAATACTCTCACAGGTGGGCGATCTTCGTACCTGAGCTACTCTTCCAAAGGCACCTCCACCCTTCCACCTCGACCCCCAGCCACTTACGAGTACCGCAAGTATACAGACAGTAACATTGGAAGTCGTTTCTTGTCCAGTTCTGCCTCCAGGGTGGGTGGTGGGAGGGAGTATGGATCATCCAATTACAGATCATCCGTCTCTCCTGTGAGAGCATCAGCCTCCTCCATTCGACGACAACTGGAGGCCACAGCCCCCACTATTGCAGAGAGAATTAAAGCAATGGAACTAGGGGAAAGTGAACAGGAGGCGGCTACCCCAGTTCCCACAAGAATTTCTCGATTGTCAAACCTCAGGTCGAGAGATGGTCCCAGAAGTACGGCAAGTTCATACTCACGTGACCGCAGTGGCAGCAGAGAGTATGGTAGCGGTATCCCCCTCATTTCCAGCAGCAGTTTGAGCCGTGGTGACAGCAACAAGTCGTCGACAGAGAATCTCCGCAACAGAGACCGAAGTTCACCTGCACCTTCATCGACATCAGGAGCATTGAGTCGAAGTGGGAGTGGCAGTGGGGTCGGGATGAGGAATGGAGTCTCGTCGCGATTTGGCTCGATTGAGGTAAATTCTGAGAATGCTACTTCTTCCGCGTCCAAGGGTGTTGGTGTTACTGTTGCTGCTAATACTACCACCACTACCACTACTACCATTAAACCTAAAACTGGCAGTGTTAATGATGATAGTCTTAATGTGGATAAGTGTGTTAAAAAAGATGTAGACAATAATGACTCGGACAGTGTTGGAAGTAGTAGTTCCGCTTCTTCCTCTCTTAGTGCGAATAGTTCCCCGGACAAAGGTATTATTATGAACGGTTTTAGTTACAACAACATGAATAACTCTGAGGACGTTGTGCCAGCCCCTACTGTGGGTAGGGCTGGGGGTGAGGGTGAGGGTGACTCCTCCATAGCTAAGAAACCAAACAACAGTAATGTATTACCAAGTGCAGCCTCTGGTACACAACAGCATAATGTGCCCCCGACGAAAGTGGTCAGTGCTGGATTTGTGGAGGATTCCGGTGAGGGTGGTGAGAAGGATAGCAACGGCAATCCCATTACAATTTCTATAACTACTGTGCCCCCTTCTGGGGTAGAGAATAATGTGGACAAAGGTATCATTAGTGTTGATGATAACTGCTCTCCAGAAGTGGTCGTGTCTCCCGAAGGGGTGAACGCGAAGGACTTTTCTGGTCCATTATTGAAAAAGTGCGTATCTGACAACAACGCTAACAATTTACAGGAAAGTCCCCAATGCAACGGTGAATCTTCTGCCCTTAAAGAAAAATCACCTTTCGATGCAGTTCTAAATTATAGTCCTACTAAATCTAATTCAGCTAAGATCGCCCCATCCGTATCAAGGAAATCATTTAAATCATCCCCCAAAGTGATTTATCATACTATTCAAGTAGAAGAAGAAGCCCGAAACTCAGTCTCACCAGAACCAGTCTACACCCTAACGTCTCGCCCATCCTTGGACGGTACTGGACCCAAGATTGAACTTAAGAACGTGACAAAATCAAAGAAAGCGTCATCTCCAGCATCAGTAGTACCATTGTCTTCTGAAAGTGTGAGTGCCGAGTTCAAAGTGACGCTACCAAAGCTCAAGTCAGCTACCACTACCGCGACCTCATCGGAGTACGTCCATAACAACAAGACTGTAATAAATTCGGGAGAAGAAGATGCTGAAGAATTGACCCCCAACAAATTGATATCCATCGTAGACGTCGATGGCATGAATGGCACACCAGCCCGTAAATCAGAAACAAAGGAAAGTTCCCCAAAGTTAAACTCAACGCCGACACTCTCCTCTAAGGAAGGTAGTCCTCCTACTCTAGTCTCCAAATCTTCTCGTTCTCCTACACCGGACAAGCAGGGCAAGGCCAACACCAACACCAAGGGTAACGTAGCAAATAAGCGATCCTCCAAGTCTCGAGAAAATACACCTACACTTGTTTCAACGTCTGCAGTTTCAATCCCTACAAAAGAAAAGTCTCCGTCACCCCCCATCGTCGCTACCTCCACGGGGGAGAAGAACTACTCTGAGGTGAAAACAAACGGCGAAATTCATTTGGATAATATCAATAATACTGCAGATTCAATGGGACCTCACTCTAGCAAGTACACCCACACCAGTTACAACGGTACTCAGCGGGACTCGTCCAACAGGAATGAGCGTTTTGGTCGCAGCTATGGGGGAAGTCACCTTGCAGTTACCAACGCTAGCGATTCTTCAGATAATGTAAGTGCCCTGCGCCCTACTCGCACTGCTTTCTCTATAAGATCCTTCCTTTTTGTTGCATTGGGTGGTCCCTGTCGTTGTCTAGTGTAGTGTTAGTGTGTATCCAATTTATTAATCATGCTCTAACATTTATTGTGTTTGTCTGGATTAATCTTTCATCACATCTAGTTTCATACTCATCATTCGAAATGTCCTGTCAGGACAGTAGGGACAATTGCATTTACATTGTATGGCACAACAGCAAATGTTGCTTATCCTTCCTACCAACCAATTGCATTTTTTCTACTAGATAAGACGAGGGGCATTGTTCCTGATTCGTGTGTTTTTGGCAAAGCATCCAAGAAGATTCGGATCACAAATCTGCCTCACTCACAGTTTAGTTTGTAAAGATTCGAATTCAGTTGTTCGACTTGGCTCGTGAGTGTTGCATTCATTTCTATTTTTGTCGTGTCGTGGTCGTAGTGTCTTTCGAATGTACGGACGGTAGTGTATTCAACGTGATAATTAGTCATCGACATAATTTTTTGAGTGTAACCTTCATCGACAGATCTTGACTCGAATGGCGGAGGCAAATAAGAAAGCCAAGAAAAAATTAAAAGGCAAAACTGTTTTAAAGTCAAGAGTGAAAGAGAAAGTTAGGAGGACTTTGGAGCAAACTGAGTCGTTCTCTTTGCGCTTATTGTCAGTCATTCCTGGTGTGCATGGATTAAATTCTGATGCGTCCATTCTCCTTGGTGGTCCTCAATTTGAGCGTCTTACAACTTCATCACGATCAGAATATTCAAACTCCAATTTAGACTTTCCTCTGGTCTTTAAAACATGTAATGCTTTGTGTTTGACTATTACGGTTGTAATTCTAATCTGGTCTGGAATGAGAAGGATGTTCATTGTATCATCGAGGTCGACTTCGACTTCTGGTCGTCGTGTGCCAGAGTCTGCTTGGACTCTAAATAATTTTTGGGGGACATGTTCGAAAGTTGATGGGGAGATTGTTGGCTCTGCCTCCACATCCACTTTTTCATCCAGTGTCACTCTGAGTCAGAGTCTGCTTGGTGGGAGCAGATGGGAAACGCCACCAGTAGGATATCTTCGCAAACGAGTAAGTTTGTTCATCATGAATGACACTGTTAATGAAACCTGAAACCAGCCATGAAGTACAAAATTGCGTAATAGCTCAAATGATGGCGTCATTTTATTATTAGCTTCATTCAGCCGGTATTGAGTTCGTGGGTAGGCCAGGCAGTCCAATTCTAGCAATAGCACAGCATACTCATGGACTGCTGATGACTGGATTGCATAAAATTATGGGGAATAAAGAGTCGATGTAGAGTTGATGATTTCAGACAGTTTTAAATTCCATTACTGTTTATCACCTGCATCTGCTGTCAATGTCAACACCTGGGCTTGTTTACGATGAAACATTAGAAATATGTACATAAACATTGGATCCATACTATGAATGATGTCATAATTCGGGTTTATAAGGAGTGCATTAGGCCATCCAATTTCAATTTAATCCAGCATGGGTTCATTTCTGCATCGTAATCATTGTTGTACGCGTGGATGATATTGTCATTTAATATATTTTTGAAGGAAATTGTAGATTATTGCAATTCAGCGACTTTGTTAATAGCCACTGTCACGTAAACCATTTTGATAGTATTGTTGCGTGCAAGATGTGTTGAATTTAGTGTTGTAAGCAAGACGGTGTCATTACTGCACGCAAAGCCAATGAGAATTAGTTGCATGTGCCATTGATTTACCATTATGTAAATGTGTTTTAGCAGATAGTAGTGGGGAGTAAATGGTTGAGTTGTTGACCACAGCAGTAGCACAGACTGGGTTCAAGTTTACAACTTTACCTGTTTATTAATTTATCCATATTGCCAAATTGGGGAATTCGAAGGTTGTTTGACGTAATCATCCTGAAGACAGGTTGTGTTGTGAAGTAATAGCACGCTTAATTCTGAACTGGATAGAGATCAATCAAGGCATAATACGGCATCAGCAAAGCACCACATCCACATTATTTCCAATGTGCACTTTGTTCACGCGAATGAAATTATCTATTCAGACAATGTGCATGCATAAGAATTTTGCTCATTTATTAGACTTCACGGCTGCAGGCGTTCTATTTTTTATCGAGAAATTATTAAGTTTAGTATCGGAGGTGGATCTCTAAAAGGTATTTCTCATGCACTGCATAGTATACATGGGACATGCAAACTGTGCCCGATAACTCGTCAAGTCAAGTCACACACCTATCTAAGATCGAGTCCCATAATAAAGGAAAAGCAGAATAATGGTTTACATACAAAGGAAGTATTCCATTACATGGAATATTTTTATGTGTCTTGTGTATAATTTATGTAGGTTTAACAATCAGCTTCAATGTCAATGACTGTGTGTGGAAGTTTCCCCACGTAACTTGTTTAGACGAATGCGAATATTTACTTAGTCAAATCGATACTATTTGTTTTAATTGGTTCTTCTAGTCCAGTGCTGTGCTGGACTGGACTCATTTATCTATCAATCATCCATTCATCAACAAATATGGTCATCCTTCCTTAAGCTCAGTTTTGTGTTTTACTTGGCTGGCAGCGATTAACGCAAACGGACCGATATAAATTGAGGAAATGGCCTTCATCACTAAATGAAGCCACGCCACGTCACAAAAGCTGCAAAACTAAACCAAGTTCCTTCCTTCCTTCCTGTAATGTCCTGTCCAACGTAGAAAATGTTGTAAAGATTAGAGTAAAGAATGTCATGTCCATTTTTTCATGAGATTAGTTCCTGTTGTGGATGAATAATAGTTTGCAGAAAGTTGTGGATGTGTTTGTACAAATGTACGTAAAGAGATTAAGATTCAGAAGTCAAGTGCATTGTGCATTTATTAGCGGAAGAGAAACGCGACCATCGCTTCTTTACGTAAATAAATAAATGAAATTTGTTTTGCTATAATACAAGTCGCAAATCCTCCTCCGACAATGGATGTGTAATCGTAATGATTGATGACGTGCAAATTTCAACAAATTATTTTCTTTTCATTCACAAATTGCATTCGATTTTTAAATCAAACTCTTATCTGAACGAGTGAAGGCTAAATTTATGTGTATGTAAGGTTGGTAACATTTACTTACTAGTGTCATTTCATTGTTGATCAACACAACACAACAAACTTGAATGCAATATCACTCTCTCTCTTATTCGATAACTAAATTACTAGTTCATTCACAGCGATGCAAATCACGCTTGAAATTTTGCAACAACAAATTTGCATTTAAACGATAAATTATTGTCGATTAACAATCCCCGTAGGACAATGCATTAGTGGGTGGCATATAAAGGTATAAGGCATTATCTGCAACACCTGCATGTCATGATGTCAGTGGGTGAATGTGGACGGAAGGAAGTGAAGGAGAGCAACATTTCCAATTTCCATTGTCTCTAAAAATGTCCATATCATATCACTACAGTTCTTATGCAAACTAATCTTGTATCGATTAGTATTGTGTTCCTCAACATATCAAGAACAAGTGCGCACTGCCTTCGTGTAGATGAAAACCAGATTTGCTTAGTTTTATGAGAGAAGGGATTGGATTATGTGTCTAGGAATGAATTGAATGATTTTACCTTCAACACTTTCATCCTGCAAGTTAGTGGTTGGTTGTGCATACATTTTTATATTGATTTGGTAGCTACTATTTACTATATTATATTCATTCGCATTCTCTCGAATACTTGTACTTGCAAAGGAAAGGAAGGAAAGAATGTGCATAAGATTTGGCAATAAATTAATCGTAATTCATTTAGTGATGCAGGCCAGGCAGACGAGATATCGTCGATATCTAGGAGGAAACTCTGAGCTGAATTCCCCTTGATTGAATGTACATAATGAATAAAAACGCTTCTTTTTAACGAACGATAGATAGGAAATCCCCAGAGTAGGTATAGTCAATGGGCCATTCACGTAGACATCCAGGTGTCATTCATTCCTTAAGGAAAAACTACACCTGCATTCTAATTGGGGAAGGAAGATTGAAATTGTATATGAAGATTACTTGCTTTGCTACTGAACTTAATGAATGATATTTATCTAGAGATAAAAAACTTCTGATTAATATTCACCACCTAGTTCCAACTCGGTTTTCTAAAATGCTAAAAATACTTTGAGAGTCAGTGTGGACTAAATGGGTTCCATTTGGGGGTAAATATGTATACATTTCAGTTGTGTCGTCGTCATTTGTATTGTATATAGTGGTGGTCTGGTGAGGTGTACAGGTTCTTGATAAATGCCAAGAACATATATTGCAGCATATTGCAGAAAAGTGTCCCTGTTCCATTTAGTTGTTATCAAATTTGACATAATCGAAACAATTGTGCATTAAACACGGCGAGTTGTTGAATATATAATGTAGTTTTGTACGGAAAGTTTTATCAGGCTTCTGGCCTTTCGAGAGGCAAATCCAATAAGTAGTCGGTATTGAATGTAATGCAATACATGAAGTTTATTAAGTAGTCGGTGCTTTATTAAGAAAAGACGTCAGATATGTAATTTATTGGAAAAGTAGTAACATGATAAAAACTTTGTGAATCCCTCATCTAGTTCCGTTCGTCAAAAATTTCCCAATGCATTACATCCACTACATCTACATCTTATTAGAATATTAGTTCCATTTTGGTAGAGTTGTGAAATGCCTTGGAATGTCATTCATTATTATATAACCTATAGCACATCTTGACTTGACTTAACTGAAGAACGACCTGTAGCATAATAAGAGGATCGACGAGCTTCATGAATAAAGTTGACGATGAAAATTTTCCTTTAATGAATATCGCAGATATTTCGCATTCCTATCATTCTATATTATATCAGTCTAACCTCCTAGAGCAGCAGGGTGGTATCCAAATCTAACCCTACCATCTTCGTTTTTGGTCAATTGGTTGGTGGTACATAGTGCAGTGGTGTGGTATCAGATCATCCATCTACGGTATGCATGCGATGCCTAGCGATACGTAATAATTTACTCGACTGACTGACTGACTGTTCACGATAATATGAATGTGAATAAGCCATTTATTTTGCATCAACTAACTAAACCATAGTCAATAGTATAGTATAGCTGGAACCTGTTTTTTATACGTGAAATTTTATTCATGCAACGATTTGGCGATTCTTTAGTCTTGTGGTGAAGCCGGTCGGTGTAGGTTGTAGGGTGTAGATTGTCTCACCTCACCTTGATTAAACTGTTGGTTAAACTACTTAACTGTTAAAGTAACGTGTTAAAAACATTAGACCACGATAATATAAACAAGAAATATTCCAACCTGTTTCAGTGGAAATTGAGCATACTTTGAAAGTTGATTACAGGAATTTGTTTGAAGGAAAGGAAAGTTTTGTGTGCGTCAAGTTTGTTTTCATCTTGTGATTTATTGCTAAAATCTCTAGTGAAGTTGTAGAGATTTCTTTATGAATGCCCAAATTGGTTAATCTCTTGACAATCCGGATTAGTGGAGAATGCTGTAAATGACGAAGGAACATGCAACCTTGAATGCCATAATTTTAAGCGTTCACTGTACTGCATTGTAATGTATTATTCTGTCGTTGTGGATGTGCATAATTTTTGGGGATTCTGAGATTGGTTAAAAAGCTCAAGAAAGTCAAGCCAGACAGTGCTGCTATTAATGTGAATTGTGAGATTTTTAGAGGTGAAAATGCATCTCAAAGTTTTGATGATGAACTTTACGTTTCCTCAGCCCATTAAGAGGCGTCGGGCTAGTTTCAACATCAGTTGTGCTCAGGAAGCTTTAATTGAGGTACATGCTTGAACTAACCAACTACAGTAATAATTATAATGAAAGTAAAAAAAATGTAATGAGTAATTGACATTGTGAAAGGTAATCTTTAAATTGAAAATGTGAAGATTTTATTATCACCACTTAATTCATATCTATCTCTACTCCAGTGGGATTGTGAGTGATGTGATAACTGCATGGACATCCACATGACCGAGTGTGTATTAATTGAAGTGTGTAAATGTTAAAATTACTGATAAATTCTTTTAATGATCATTTAAAATTTGCATAATATCATTCATTGGTTTGCAATTATTATCTCATTCATGCTTCTGTTGTGAGAGATTATCGCATCTTTGTTGCGTATTATCGTCCATCGGGTCGGGCGGGCGTGATGTGAATGAATGGATGAGAAACTATAACAATAGAGACTTGTTCTTGCAAGGGTTGAACTAGTAATTTGGGGGCAGATCAAGGTGATTTGATGTGAAACAAAAAAAAGACACGCCGTATCCAGATCCAGTTGAGTTTAGTGTTGTCTGCTTAATACTTGAATAGCAGTGTTTTATTTAGCATAGGTAAAGATTATAATGCAAGATATTTAGCAGTCATGTGCATGCATGCGCCTGGATGCATAAATTAATGCACAATTTTGTAATGCACATAACACTGAATTTTTAATGATTACTTCGTCATTCAGCTTCAACAAACAGGCGTCGGTTTCATTAACAGTTTAGTAAAATGATGATCTTTTTCTAAAGCTATCTAACTTTCATGGGTAGGATTTAAATGGTCTTGGAAAAATGGCCTTGACTTTTGCGAAATGATGCACAAAACAAAATTAAGCAAGCCTGTGGTTGAGATTTTGCAAGTTTAATTTAATTGTGTAGAGTAGCATGCTTGCATGGATGTAGCCTGGCTTGGTACGTTTAATATCACAAATGCAAAATGTTACTTATTTTTATGTCCTTTGTTTTCAGGATAGTGATACCGTGACTTCCTCTCCTCATTCCAGTGGAAGTGGGAGATTTCGTGCCAATAAAGATAGCGCTGGTTTAGTTGGACTTAGAAACATCGGAAATACGGTACGTTTGAGTTTAAATACTTATTTATGAATGAGTGAGTATGTCATAATGTCAACAAATCTTTTGTTTGCAGTGTTTTATGAATACTGTGCTGCAGTGCCTGAGTAATACAAGACCTCTGCTGGAGTACGTCATGAGCAACTATGAAAGCGATATTAACCGCAGTACTTCTGGGATGAAGGGTGCATTGATGAGAGGTATGCAATTACATGCCTCTATGCTTACATCCTGATGTAAGAAGAAATTGAGTTTAAGTACTCATTTGAATGTGTTTTAGCCTTTGGGAGTTTAATCCATGAGCTATGGCAAGATCACCGCGTGGTAGACACTTCAGCATTTAAAGATTCTATTCAAAGATTTGCTCCAAGATTTATGGGCTACAGTCAGCAAGATGCACAGGAATTTTTGAGATACTTATTAGAAGGACTTCATGAAGATGTAAACCGTGTCACTACAAAGCCAACACCAATTACAACGGATATTGAAGATGCGTTGAAGTAAGTATGAATTTTATTTATTTATTCTTCATCATTAGGAGCCGGTTAATAAATTATTATTAACTATTTTTAGTGATGCTGACAGAGCTATCGAGTCTTGGAGGCGGTACATGCGATACGAGAGCAGCCGAATAGTGGACATGTTTGTAGGTCAGTTTAAGTCTACATTGAAGTGCACTGTGTGTGGCCATTCTTCCGTGACCTTCGACCCTTTTTGGGATCTGTCCTTACCAATCCCAAGCCGTTCATCTACAGTTAGACTTTCACAGTGCTTTGAATTACTCACAAAAGAAGAAGTACTTGATGGAGATGAAAAACCGACATGTGCCAAGTGCCAATGTAGACGGAAGTGTACAAAAAGTTTGTCTATTCAGAAATTTCCGAAGATACTTGTCGTTCATTTGAAGCGTTTCTCGTTGGCGGAGAGATACCGTGGCAAGCTGAGTACACTAGTCGAGTATCCTCTGAACGGTCTCGACCTTACACAGTTCGCAGCGACGACAGGAAATGTTGGAGCATATAACCTCTATGGAGTAGCTAATCACTCTGGTTCAACTTATTCTGGTCATTATATCGCCTACTGCAAGCATCCTTACTCGAATGAGTGGCACTGTTACAATGATTCAAGGTATGTGATATTTTATCATGTTGAATTTTAACATTAATTTCATTGGTATTGACTAATGTAAACATTTCATAACAGGGTCTCATCCATCAGTCCTCACAGCGTAGTTTCTAGCGAAGGTTACGTCCTCTTCTATGAGCAAGTTGGGCAGTCGTCACAACTGTAACGTCTCCTGAGTCATCTAATCGACCAAATCTCTTATCCAATCCAACTAGAATAATGTACACTTGCTGCAAGACAATACTTGCTTCCTCTAAATATATGTCATGCAGACTCTGCATTTTTGCCTCATCTCATGCAATCACTCTTGATTGATTAACGATTGTACTTGTAGGATTTTGTCTTTGTCTCACCAGTTTTATCTAAACACTCACACCCCTGTCCAGCATTACTAGACTTTGGTAATGCTAATGAGCTCATAAATAATCATTTTTCTTCAAAAACGAGTACCGTCTTTTTCAACCGGTGTTATTTTGACGGTATAAATTAAATTCGATAGTTTGGATTTGTATAAGTTTTTGTTATCTATGAAGGAATAATGCCGCAAATATTGAATGTGAACGAAGAGTCACGCTGGCGATGGCTTGACTTGACTTTGAAGCTTGGTATATTACAAAAATACGTATGTACTTGAATGATGGAGATGAATGATGAACTTATACACCGGGTGTGCTAATCAGCTTAGACTTTTGATTATGTTAAATTAGTGTTAATTAATGTGTTCCATAATATATGTAGGAATGAGTATTATATATAGAGGCAGAGCAGGTTCTTCCTTTTTAATTGTATCAATCAATCACCGGGGTGAATGGAAGACTGATATTGAACTATTATTTATTTCTAAACTCACAATAATTAAGATAACTAAATAGTGAGAAATTTAAAATCTATCACAGACGAATATTATACCACGATTACCTTACCTTGCAAGAGTTGAGTAAATTAAGTAGTACCTTTGCGTTCGAGTGTCTGAATATTACATACAGCAGCTCAATAAGCCAACTCAACTCGGTACCATACAATTCACTGTCGAATTCATAGAATTTTAGATTAAATTACCTGTTGAATTCAATTCAATCTACTCAAAAACACGGGATTTTTGATTGCGTAATACTTATCAGAGCAAAACAATAATATTTATAGAGCAATTTACTGTGACTGCACGTACCCGACATGATAAGAGGATGTACCTTCATGAAACTAGTTATGTTAATTATTAATTATTAAGTATATCGATACGAATATATTGACGATGTTTAGCAGATGTGTAATTTACCCTTTTTAACCCACCAGAATTTAAGTAGAAGAATAAGTTTTATGTACTCCACGTTTTATGTTCACTCGTGATGAGCAAATAAGTCAATATTATTATAAAATATGATATTTAATGATAATGATAACGAAACGGAATAAATTTTTAACTAAATTCGGTTCATTTTTAATGACATTGATGATAGAAGAGTAGAACAAAGTATTGGTTAAGGTAACATTATGAATGATTGACATTTGCATATACATAGAACTGTAAAGCATATTTAA